>PVIC010042454.1:0-15783 GCA_004025085.1 Thryonomys swinderianus
TATATATATATATATATATATATATATATATATATATATATATATATATAATGTGCCAATAAAGATTCAAATAAAAAAAGAAGGGAAAATTAGGACACAGCCATATATAAAAGGAAGACCATGTAAAGACACCACTTTCAAGGTAAAAAGAGTGAGACCTCAGAAGAAGCCAATCCTTAGATACATTGCTCAGACTGGTAGCTACTAAAACTGTGAGAAAATAATTTTTTTCTAATCTAACTTGTTTGAGGTGTTTAATTTTTATAATCTTACTAAATTAATATAATCTTCTACATTTTGGCCTCACTGCTCATCTCCTAAATGTTGACATTCTTAAAAATTCTATCCCTACCCTAATATTTTTTTAAATTGAATTCTTTATTCATACAATTTATATACAACTCACAATCACATATAACATTGGGGAATTTGTACCAATATATGATACAAGTCAATTCTCATTTTTACCCATATCTCCATTCACCCACACCTCCCCACCCCCTATATCCATGCTCTTTTATTTTCTTTCAGAATCATATTTATTCCTTCCCCTCATTACATCCCCACACCAAATTTCCTCTGGAAATTTCCCATTCTACAAAAACTGTCATATTTTCTAGAGCTCATTTGCATCTACAGGTGCTCATATCAAAGAGAAGATCCGGTATTTGCCTATCTGTGATCTATTTATTTCACTCATTAGCGTGTCCTCCAGATGTATCCATTTGCACATAAATGAATCAATTTTGTCATTCTTTATGAAAGAATAATACTTGATTTTATAAAAAAAAATCACATCTTCTGTGTGGAGATTTCTCAGAAAACTAGGACTAGTGGTCCCATTTGACCCTGCTATCCCCCTGCTAGGAATATACCCTAAAGAATTTTAAAAAATCATATTGGAAAGACAGATGTGCACCCTTGTTCATAGCAGCTCAGTTCGTGATAGCTCAATCTTGGAAACAACCCTACCCTAATCTTAATGCTTAGCTCTGCCGGTCTCATGTATCTCCACACATCTGATGATTATCTCCATGAAAGTGATCCTCAGCCATAAAATAAATGACTATTTCTGTGGGTTAAAAATGATTGACTCTTGGAAATTTCATATGGTTCAATGTAACATGCTTCTACCCTAAATGTTCTCAGAAACTCCAAACTTCCTTTTAACACATATCCACAAAATTATACCCAAGGGAACTCTCAAATAATGCCTCCAGAATAGAATTTGGTAGACTTTAGGGAAAACTCTAAACGTCTCGCCTTGCATTGGCTTCCTCTTTGCCCCTGCCGTCTCTCTCTGTCTCTGTCTCTATCTGTGTGTGTGTGTGTGTGTGTGTGTGTGTATGTCTCTCTCTCTGTCTCTATTTCTGTGTGTGTTCTTTGTTTCTGTCTCTGTCTCTGTCTCTCTCTGTCTCTCTCTCTCCCTCTCCCTCTCCCTCTCTCTTTCTTCTCTCTCTCTCTCTCTCTCTCTCACACACACACACACACACACACACACACGAGGTTACTACTTCTGCACTTACTTCCATAATACACACTGTTGGAGGAAGGTACTGAGGAACTTTCTAACATTTTGCAATTTAAAGCACAGTTCCTCAATTTCCAACATTTTATTACCTTGAAGCTTGTTAGAAATGAGAGTCTCAGTCCAGACCTCGACTTAATCTTGTTTTAAAAAGTATTCCAAGGATTCTCAAACAATAAAATTTGAGAAATATTCCCTCAGAATATGGTGGTGGTCATAGAATTCTTTTGACTTTTCAGAAAGATTCTATCAATTTATTTCATGTAGCACAGCGTATAATCCTTAATTTTAAAATGTTGCATTTTAATGAGTGAAAAATCATATTTTTATAGTATTTATCTTGGATTATTGGTGGATTCGTAAAGAATATTTTCCATTACTTCTCTGTTTATAGCTTGAGAGTTGTTTTATCTGATTTAATTATTTGAGCACTTTTCTATATTTCCTTATTATTCTTTTCTTCATTTTTGCCATGTGGATGACTCATAGGACCTTTTGTTAACGAATCTGAAGTCAAGGATTCTCACGACTCCTGAAAGCCATGCTTTCACAGTGTGCAGGCTTTGAAAAATAAATCACTTTCTTTCCAAATGTTTATAGCCAGCTACATAAGTCACAAGTTTTTGCTTAATTTATAAGTGTCATTTGAAAAAAATTAATGGATAATACTGATTTCTCAGGGAGTGTAGTAGTGTCTTACATAGAAAGAAGTCAGGGGATGGTCCTGGACTGAGTTTTAGAGTACCAAAATAAATAAATAAATAAATAATGAAAGAAGCCCTCCCTCCCAGCAGCTTCCTCCCTAAGCATAGGGTACATGAACAGCAACAAGCACAGAGCTTCCGGGGAGCCAAGATGAATACAGCGATGCTGATCGCTAGGAGACTGTGGTCCTGTTTATGATTCAGAATCATTAGCCTGCGGGTCATGGAGATCTGGGGAACCTGGGAGGTGGCTTGACAAGGTTACTTAGGTCAGAGCAGGATAACAAGCAGCAGAAGAAAGAGCTCTATGCTAGTTCAGAAAATAAATAAACAGCCCTGATCATTCTCCTCGAGTTGGCAGCTTGACTTTGCAGTTGAATGATCTGTACCGTCTTCCCCGTTGCTTTTTGTTTATGAGGATTTGTAAGTCCATGCTGGTTGAGGGTGTAATTTGCTTAGCCAGACAAGCAGGTACTGTACACAGTAAGTTCTTCTAAATAAGAAGAGTGATTAATCAAGGAAAATCAAACTGTGAGCCCTCGTCCCACTCCTTCCTGGCGGGTCCCAGACTCCCAGCTTGTTTATTTAGTGTCACCCATAGTCTGTCATGGCTGACCTAAAACTATCAGGCACAGCCACCATGGCAGCCAAGCATAAACAAAAACCTGAACTGAAGGTGCAGAGGGACTGCCAGTCCACAGATAAGATCTATTGCTGTAATAGCCCTTGATTATGAAGACCAAAGGAGAAAAAAACACCAAATATACAGACACTTTTCTGTTTATTTATACATGAAGAATGAGAGGGAAGCAAATCATTTACAAAGAGGAGGAGGAAAAAGGAGTAAGGTTTCATTACATGTCAGTGTTTCTCAGTTTATAAAACAGGATTCTGTGCTAGCAGGGGGTTGCTTCTGGTTTCTTTTGTTTGTGTATTGACATTTTGCAATGCTTAAAAAAATTGCATGCTGGGGCCAGAGATAGCATTAAAAAAAAGAAACTGAGGTGGGAAAACCCACAAGACTATTACCCAGGGAAAAAAATGTTGTTCTCTTTTATATAAATATTCCAACTGAGGTATAGGCTAAGAGAAAGACCAAGTGGGCTTTCTGATGATCTTTCATGCAAGATAACCCATTCTGAGACGGTGCTTCTCTAATGAACAGGCTGACCTAACGAGGCAAATTACATGATGTATATTAACGTGGAAGAAGAGGGTCTTAGGTGTCTGCTCACCTCTCTGTTGGCCATAGGATTCTTCCTGACGTAGAATCCTCTCACCCTGTCCATCACATCACTGGGTTGTATAAAGTTCAGGAGTCACTTGGAAAGAAAGTTAGCTGCAGATGATGCCTGTCAGAATGTGGCAGGCAAAGGTATCACTTTCAGAACCAATCTGGTCACTGCCTCAAAATGGAACGTGGAAAAACTACTTTCCTCCTAAAAGAGACTCACAAGTCCTAGAAAGCAATGGAAATGGTTCTCCCATTGCTTGTAGGTGCCACACTCCTGTCCCTCCTGTTCAGGGAGCCAAATTCATCCATTTAATGGAGACGTATGCTTGTCCTACGAGCCTTCCAATTTGGAAAATGTGTAAGAAGAAGGGCAAGATGCTTCCTGTAGAATAGCTAAATTGAAGTCTAGTGCTTTATGGTTCTCTGTTGGTCAATTACTAAGACAAATGCCTGCAAGAAGTTCTCCCCAATCTATATTCTGGTAGCCCGTGCAGTATTGCATTTCACTTGAAGTATAAAGAAGAGTAAAGCATCTTATCACATTCCAATGCTTTCCCACTTTCCAGTGCTCAGAAGGGAAATTACAGGAAGGGAAATTACAAGGAAGTTAACACTAAGTGCATCCATTTTGGTAAACTGACATCAGCTCAGATGATAGATAAATGTCAGCAAAGTGCATTTGTACTCTGAAGAATTGGGAAGTCATTCTCTGAGGCACTAGTGGAAAGAGAAGGCTCTGGCTGGGGACCGCACAGAGTGAGGGCTGGTGTTTGCAAGACATTGTACTGAAAATGTGAAATGTTCTACCAGCTGCTGTGAAAACTCCCCCTTGTCACTTGCATCACTGGCATGAAGTTCACCCCTTTCCCCCTTGAATGTTTTCTGACAAAGAAATACTTTGGGAAAGACTGGAATTGACACTAACATAAAGTTTACAAATAATCATATAAAAGTCATAGCTACTCGGGATAAGTTCGACAATCACTAAGCCAAAAACAAAATTTAAATGCATACTTCAGTTTATTTTCGGCATGCTTTTCTGTAGTCCCATATCTACATTAAAGATAGTCTAATAATTTAGTGCCCATTGTCTTAAAGATGTTTCTAATTATAATTATCATCTTCATTAGAGGTAGTCTAATAATTTAGTACCCATTGCCTTAAAGGTGTTTCTAATCATAATACCATCTTCTGTCTGTTTGAAGTCTAACATAAAAATATTCTTTTGCTCTGGATTTCTTCCATTTCTTTTCTGCATGGCTCTGACTCTGCACTGGAAGTGTTTGTGCACAGTAGATACCTGGTATCTACCATGGTAGATATAGTAGGTATTGTTTGTGCATTCCCCTGGAGATGTTGTTTGTGTATAGTAAATATTTGTGAATAATCTATAGAAACAGGTCATTAATTGTATTGAGCCCATTTTTAGGATGACACACAGTGGCTAGACTCATGATTTATTATATGCATGGATTATATTTTATCTAATTTTTAGTGTCTGTAAATTTTCTTCTCCTATAATTCTAAGGTGATATATATGATTCAAATACCATAAAATTCACCCTTTTAATATACAGTTCAGCGCTTTAAGAGTAGTAAAAAAGTTTCATGACCATCAGTACTATGTATTTCCAGAACATTTTTATCATCATCCTAGAACTCTGTATTCATTAGCAGTCAGTACCCATTTTTCCCTTCTTTCTGCCCCTGCCAAACACCAATCTACTTTCTGTCTCTGTGAGTTTTCTTGTCCTGGACATGCCATATAAGTGCAGTAATCTTATTGTGGCCTCTGTGTCTGGGTTATTTCATTTAGGATGACATTTTCAAGGTTCATGCATGCTATAGAATGTATCAGTGTCTCATTCTTTTTAGAACTGAATAATATTCCTTGTATGAACACACCGCATTTTATTTATCAGACAATGGATGTTTGTGTTGTTTCCAAACTTGTAGCTATTGTAACACTGCTATGAACATTCCATACAAACTTGTGTATGAAAACCTGCTTAAATTTTTTGAGTATATGCCTAAAAGTGTAATATTATTGTAACACTATGTTTAACTTTGTAAAGAATTTTGAAACTATATTCTAAAACAACTAAAGTAGGCCTGTATAACTTGATAATTTATAATTTACATTAAGCAACTTTCCATTTCTGTCAATCCATCTGTGCTTTCTTGTAATTTTGACTTTTCTATATTAAATATTCTTTGACAAAAGCTCCACTTTTATATGGAATGATTATGTTTAATTTAGTTTAATCTGTATATCCATCTCTATATTCATGAAACTTTTTTTCTGATTCAACATTTTACCATAGTATTACGTGCTATTGCTATACATATGGGAAATATTTCATCAATTTATTAGTAATGGTTCTTTTTACTCTCACTTGCAATTTTTGTTTAAGTAATAACTTGTTTATTGAAATAGAATGTCAATTTTTGAAAAGTTTACCAGCCCCCAAATCCTTGCTATGAAATATTATTTCATCTAAACACATAGATACAAATAAAATATATTGTAATTTACAGTGGGGACAGAAGGCTTTAAAATAGGCCAAAACATATCATAACTAAAAGAAAACAGTTACTAACTTTGACAGTAGAATAGAAAATTATTGCTAATTTTTCTGTGTTCATTACATAATTAACTATTTATACTGTTTTATATTATAATACTTATTATAACTTTTATTATATTATAATATTATAATATAATTATATTATTATGGCTAATAAAAATCTGAAGGCCAAATATCTTTCATTTTTTAATTGATTTTATTAGTACATTTTGTATATACATTATGATCACATTCAACATTGAAGATTTGTACCAGTACATGACACATCTTAATTCTCACCAAATATCTTTTAAAATATCTGATAATATTCAAACATTTTTCAGAAATAGGAACAAATACTGTATCTACTGTTTATGTTTCTAGTAAATGACTCCTTATTTCTATCTTCTGACTGTCTGATCATATTTTTTAATAACTTAAGAGTGGGCTGGGGATCAGGGAAGAATGAACTAGATTGTCTACAAAATTTAGGAAGTTGACTCTGTTAGCTCTGTGATTAGGATCCATTTGCCTGGTTCCCCAAATCTACAGTGAGCTTAGATGCTCTCTTTCTTTATACTGGTTAATGCTGAAAATGGGATTCAAAATCAACAAGAAACTGAATGAAGAAAAACAATCCTTGGGGGAAGACTACCAAGTGCATTTTAGAAAATACTAAGTTTCAAAAACATCGATATCTAGACATTTCTAAAGGTAAATAATATTAGGCAGGAAGCCAACAAGCATCATTATGGTCCGTGGTCAGATTAGAGACATCTTCTCATTGAAGACCTTATGGCACCAGGGAAACCAACACAGATTCTGTTAAGATGTTTGAAATTGTTATTAATTTACAGGAGTGTCTCATACAAAAGATCTACTAGTGTGCTGGAGACCACATATCGCTTTCAGGTAGAGTTACTTTCAGGTCTAAAAGGCTGAATTGTTATGTGGAGGACTAAAATGCTTTCATGGAATATCAGATCAATTTGTAGGTAGCAGATTAACGATGTAGACCTTGTGTAGTAAACTTATGACTGATGACAAAGCCTTCCTGGGAAAAGCTTGGAAATTTTCAGTAATTAATAATTGATTTCAAATTGAAAAGAACATTCATTGCTCTACTTGTCTGTTACTTGGATTTATAATAATAATGTCATTATTTTTATTTCAGAGCTGTGTCTCTGGACATCTGTATTGGAAAATTCTTTTTTTTTTTCTTTGCTATGAATCCCAGCAGCAAGTAATAGACAACTAGTAGGCTTAAGCAGGCAAAGATAATTCACTATGAGGACACAAAAACATGTAATGGACTCCAGTAGTGGGAAGGAACTTGGCTTTAGAACGACTTTGAAGCAAAGAACAGAAAGTTATTTTTTTTTCTGTCTCCCTAAAGACATTTTCTTCTGCATGACTATTAGACATTTCCTGCCTGTTCCTAAGCCTCTGTCTCTCAGGACCCCTAAAAGAGTAACTAGCGGTTCAACATCCAGTTTTCAAGAAAAGGGGCTATGGTTGAGATTGAAGTGGGTGGACATTCCTGATCTAATCAATCAGAGCCAAGGTGGTGAGGTTATAAATAAGGCAGCCCTGATGTGCTCACTATTGAGAGTGACATTGGGCGTAAGGAGCCTTGCAAGGTAACGTAGTGTGTTGTATGTCACATGGGCAGAAACTGATCTAAGTGTATGGATAACTAAGTTCAAGTAAATAACAGAATGAAAACATAAGCAGAAAACCAGCCAACAAGCATCATTATGTTCAGTGCACAGGATAGAGGCATCTCCAGTAGAGACTGTGTGGCCTCAGGGGGACCAATATAGTACTGTTTAGGTGTTTGAAATTGCTATTCATTTAGGAGTCTCCTATAAAAGATCTACTATAAGTAGTTATTTTGTACCATTGTCCCAGAAAGCCCTGTATGTGGTTATTATAAAAAGAAAGCAAATATTGACTTATGTGTATTTTCTTCTTCAAAGTATAAATCAAAGGATGCATTCTTAAGGGAGAGCATGGTAGATATTGTTTACCAATCTTTTGAATACATGCTTCAACCAGGGGGGAAAATCAATTGCTTTTTTAAGTTGTCTTTATTATAAGTCTTCTGAGATCTTAAACAAAGAACTGTCAGCTCAAGAAATCTCAGAGCCAAATAACTATTTATTCAAGGGCAAATAAATATAAATATAAAAATAAATATAAATATAAGAAAGTGCAATTGAAAACAGCCATTGGGAGGTTGTTGGAATGCCTGCTAAAGAACTTAGACTGCATGAGGTTGTCTTTTCCCACACCCTTGAGGAATAAAACTCACATAGGCTTTGTTCTTAACATACACACTTTATAGGTATTTGGTATTCTATTACTACTCAAAGAAAAAGCCATAATATATGAGTTAGCTGTTTTCTAGGAAAATTCTTAAAATTTTTATGTTGATTAAAAACAAAGACAAGCTCTAGTTTATTTTACCCTTTGTCTGTTTTGCCCTTATTGTTTTATATATATACATATACATATACATATATATATATATATATATATAGCTAAATTCCATTTTAAACATGTAATTCTCTGCAAAAGCAAAACCAAACACATATGACTTTACAACAGAGGTGTAGTAAGAAGTTGTTGATAGTTGAAAAGGTGTATGCAGTGTTTATTATAGAAGCAAGGTTGGCTGGGTGTAGTGGCTCACACCTGTAATGCCAACACTTAGGAGGCAGAGGCAGGAGGATAATTATGAGTTCTAGGTCAGCCTGGGCTACATAGTGAGTTCAGGGTCAGCCTGAACTTCAAAGTGAGACCTTAACAACAACAACCAAAAAACACCCCCCTCCAAAAAAAAAAAAAACCCATACAGAAGCAAGGTTGCAAAGAAGAAATTAAAGACTCTGTGGTAATTTGCTGAGTAGGAAATTAAGAAATATCCTCATGGAGGAAGATACATTTAAAATTGTAAAGTGGAAGAAACTATAGAATAAATAAATATGATTAAAATCAGTGAGGGAGGAGGGTGGGTGTAAAGAGTTCAAGTTCATAATATGCAACAAAGATACTCTACTAGTACCTATGCACATTGGCAAACTGGTACTAGCAGTATTTGCCTGGACATTGGACTATCAAAAATAGAATACAGATTACTACAGCTTTGCAAAGAGCTATAGAATTTTAAAAATGATTCTTAAAGCAGAAGCCGTGCAGAGCAATCTTAACAGTCAATGAGAAAACTCAGTTATTCAGAAATTTTTTCCAAGAGTAAAAGTTGTCTTACTGACAGTTACAAATATATGGTAAAAGAGAGAAAGTTAATGTATATGAGAAACATTAAAAATTAAAAAAACATTAAGTTTTTGTCAAAAAAATCTCTTGTAAGAGTAGAAGAGTAGTTTTAACAGTTTTTTTTCCCTGTATAATTTACCATAGGCAGTGAGGGTTTTTCCCCCCATGCATTGGCATATTATCATACTCTTTTTAAAGGTTCGATCAGCTTCCAGCATTTTATCCTCCGAGCTCACAATGTCACACAGTATCTCCAAGAGTTTCTGTAACGTGAAGTTGTTTGCTGGCATCGCTTGCTTTGGGACATCTTCATCCTTTTTGTCAAAACCACTTCCCTCATTTATGTTGATAAGTTCACCTTCAGAGACCTTCCCTGGACGTGTACTCTGAGTATCTCAAATGTCCCTGTGTGCAGTGGAACCTGGGTTTTCATTCCTTTGAAATCCATAGACTGAACCTAGCGGTCAGTGTGATGGGATGAGGAGGTGGGACTTCTGGGGTGATGAGGTTTTGAGGGCAGAAGGCTGTTGGATGAGATTAGTGCCCGAATAAAAGGCACCCCAGAAAGCTGTCAGATCTTCCCACTCTGAGAGGATACAATGAATTGAGATTATATATTGATTTTCTTATTTCCTTGATTGATAATTAAGATGGACCCATTTTCATATGATAATTTTCTATTTAATATCTTCTCATAAGGGGCTTTTCAGAATCTTGTCCCCGTTTTTCAGTCTTGTTCCCATTTGGCTTTCTTTTTAAATACACAGTTTGTTTATATATTCAGAATGAGCCCTTTATGGATAGATATATTATGAATATTTTGCCCAATTCTGTGTCTTGACTTTTCACTCTGAATGCTATTTTTGATGAAAGTATGTCTATTTTCATGTCTTCCTTGTCAGTTATTTCTTTTACTGTACTGCTTTTCTGATCTCATTTAAGAAAATTCTGTCACGTTCATGAAGATCTTTTCTATACTATCTTCTAGAAATTTGTTTTGCCTTTCATATTTAGATCTAAAATTTACCATGAATTAATTTAGTGTATGATATGAGGTGTAGAGAACAAGATTAGTTTTCTTTCCCTGGGGAATGGATGGCTGCCCTCAGAAGCCTCCATTTTCCCAAATGCATTGCAGGACCCCTGCTGTCACTAAGTGGGTGTCCAGACACACGTGTCTATTTTTGTACTTGTCTTTTCTGTTGGTGTTTCTGGTTATTTTTGAGTCATCAACACCATCTCAGATATTGCAGTTTTTATTAAATTAATTATCTTTATTGGTACATTGCACATACACATCATGATTACGTTCAATATTGGGAATTTGTAACAGTATATAACACAATTTCTTATAAATTTTTGCCTTTTTGCCATGTTATAGCAACCATGATTTCCAAAGCAGTGTTGAGCAGAAAAGGGGACTGCAGAGATAATTGCCCTCTTCCTTGTCTCAGGGAGAAAGTGCTAGTGATTTGGGCAGGCGGTAACGCACTAGAGCTGTACCCATCCTTCAAGGATGCAGACCCCTCCCTCCATGCTAAGGGCTTTCTTTAATCATTTAAGGCACTCAAGTGCCCAGGATGCAATGAACGTAGCATGAAGATATTTGCTGTAGTAGGTTGTCATTTTTTTTTTTTTCTTGAGACAGGGTCTCTCTTTGTAGTTCAGGCTGGCCCTGAGCTCACTATGTAGCCCAGGCAAGCCTTGAACTCAGCAATCCTCCTGTCTCTGCCTCCCGAGTGCTGGGATTACAGGCATGAGCCACCACGCCCGGTACTGTGGTATGTGGTATTGATTGCTGGTGGGCATAAGTCACCATACCCAACATTGTATGTGGTTACTGGGGATCAAACTCAGGACCTTGCACCTGCAAGGCAGGTACCAGAACCACTGAGCTGAATCTCTGGCCCCAGGTAGTAGGTTGTCTTCTTATGTATCATGGAAGCGTTATATAAAAAGCTGATGACTCAGTGTGTTGATTGTTGAGAGAAACAGACAGACAGACAGAAAGAGACAGAGAGGGAGAGGGAGAGACAGAAGAAGAAGAGTAGAGAAGAGGACCTGAGGGGAAGGGAGGGGAGGGGCGGGGAGGAGAGAGGAGAGAGGAGAGGGGAGGGGAGAGAAGATAGCAGTGACTTTGTTATCACCATGTCCTAAGAGAAAACAGTAGGATCCCAAAGCGCACATGAGTCTTAGAGCTGTTCTTTCAAGAGTGGGTTCTCAGAGCCATCTGTTTGAATGATGTGTATAAAATAGCTAATGTCTCCAGTCTTCTGGCTGCAGAGACCTCTGTAGTTTTATCCTGGATGATTCCTGCCTAATCTGGCTGATTCGCATTTGTTTACCTTGGAGGCTTTAGATAATTTCTCACCTTGTGAGTTTTGCCCAGAGGCGGAACTAGAGTGACCAGAGGGAGAAGGCAGATAGAAACAGGTCATAGTATAAAGGCTGTTAATTCTGGGCTGAGTTCCTGGGGCTGAACTGGATATGCAGTGAAGGGCCGCTGAAGGCTTTGAATAGATGAAGGAAATGATGAAAGTGATATTTTGGAAAAGTCAGTCTCACACTAGTGTAAAAGCAGGTTTGAAATGAGAGAGCTCTATTAAAAAAAAAATATTTGCAGAATCCAGCCTACAGTTAAGAAGCCCTGACCTGTGGCTGTGGAGATAAGTGAGAAAAAAGAGGGACAGAGAAAAGAATCAAGGACACAGTCCCTGGCCCAGTCCCTTTCCGTAGCAGGTCCTCATTACCTGAGGACATTTCGGGTGGATTCAGGATAATAGATCAATAGTGAAGGGATACTTGTTAGACTGTTTAGTCACTGGTCTCTATCCTACCAAGAAACTACACCCAACTGAGGTGTTCTTGGCAACTCTGCAGGACCGAGTTGCTGCCTCAAGTACATCTGTATCCACACTGTGCAAGGCCTTTTTGTTTTTCTTTCCTTCTGTAAGGGTCTTGACACTTTCCACCCAGCTCCTCCTGCCCTAGATCCTCCCATGCATTATTCAGGGTTTGCCTGACGCATCGATACTAGAGGGAGAAATCATAGGACCAGATAGAATAAGAGCCCCAAATTATGAAACTGAATGGTGATTGGCTGCGGCTAAGTTTTCTCTTACCGTTTGCACTTCATTGCACTTTAGGAAAAAAATGATGCTGAGCTGCTCTTTCAGAGCTTTACTTCTACCTGCTGTCCCTCCTCTCAGCCAAATCCTGATGACTCCAGAAGGAATGAAACAGGTGCGGCTGCAAGCACCCAGGGACTCCAAGGCTCTGACTTCCCCAGAAATCTTGCTGCCAAAGGAAAATCCTAAAGAAATGGGTCACAAGGCAAGGTAAAGAGAACGCGTGGCCTTGCAAGCTGCTCAGAGCAGGGGAAGTGAAGGGGAACTTTTAATGAGGACAGGCTTGTGTGGCTCAGATGCCAAGCGCTTGGAAGACTCCTTGGGTCTGCATGCCATTGCATGAAGTGACATTATCTGGCTGGAGAGTTTTTGTAATGAAAATGTAAATGCTGCTACTGCTGAAACCCTGGAGACGTTATAGAACCAGCAGTCATGAGGCCTTCGATGAGCCAGGCCCCTAGACCTCAGGCTGTTAAAAGGCATGTTAAATTGGAGGAGAGTAAGAGGAAAACGTGATTGAAGAACACTTGGTAATATCATGGCGCTGGGAAGGCATATAGATGTTTAGTAAACACCGCTGGTCGTCACAATGACAGGACAGGCTGTCAAGCCTGGGCTCAGAACTCCTTCTACACATAAAGTCCCTGCTGTTTCTATGGGTTGGTTAAAAGTATTTCTGTGCACTTAGAAGTATTTTAGATGTGTAGGTAAGGATTTAATTCCTTTAACTTTCCAAAGTATTTTCAGTCACTTAATTCCATTTTAAAGTATCCTGAGGTGTCTCTATCCAGATACCATTTTTGCATTTTCTGAGCAATGACACTTTATTTATGAGGTTTGCCTGAATTTTTCACCTGACCTAATTTTGGATTACAATAACTAACTTAATACCCATAAATGGCACCTGTGTTAAATTACTAATATTGTCATAGTTTCATCTACAAAGATTGAATCAATAAATTTAAAAGCTAGCCTGAGATCATTTCCTCGCAGAATGATCGTCCAACTTCAAACTCTTGCTGATACATTATAAAGATTAACTGTTTATCCTTTTTTCACTGCATTGGAACATTTTAAGTTTATTTTGTCTCCAGTAGGGCTTGTTTTCAATTCCTTCCACTGAGGGTATATGCTTCTTTAGAACAGGAATGATGTTTTATATTTCTTTAACTTTCTTGTAGAAAGTACTGTTTTGCCTCTAAGGGTTTAGCCAGAGTTTCTACCTGACTACATTGTTTCTCCTAATTCTTTTTTTCTTTCTCAACTTCTCTCCTTTTAGTCCATCAGTATTCATTTATTAGGTGTCTGTCACATTCTTTTGTTATCATGATCTGTTAAATTTTGAAAACGGTTAGTTTGAAAGTGGTCTAAGACACAAAGGATTTCTTCCCAGGCTTTTGAAAACTAGATTCACATTTAGCACAAATGTATATGTATCCTTGGCAACCAGTTTACCTTTATGATTCTGGTCCTTTCAGATAGCACAGTAAGAAAGGGACTGAAGTGAAAGGAGGAATTCCACACTAAACAGTTCCTGATGGATTTTTCTTAGGAAAAACAACTGTGGTTGCTAGAATGATATTTTGTCTATGGCAGCATTTTCTTTTGCATCCAAAAGCCCATCTTCAGGCCATGTGACAACATGGGGCTGCTTTGTGCTGAACTCACTCGGTGACTTGCTGACTCTTCAGGCACAGACTGTCAAGGGAAGAGTTTGGCCTGTCCTCAGACCTACTTTGACTAGTGGCGTGGCTATTCTTTCCCTCATTGGTTCACTCATAAAATAGAAGTAGTACTAGCAGTTCACAAGCTTGTACCATAGCTTGCTTTAAAATAATACCATACTTTAAACAGGAGCAAAGCTACAGACTGTACTACTGACATTAAGGGAGGCAGATAAATAGCATTTGATATGAACACCACACCTCTCTACTTCAGCCTCTGGAACTACTGAGTTTTGTTCCTCCATTCTGTTTACGTATGGCATGGATCTATATACTTGTGTTTTTTTACATGTAGTTTAGTAAAATGAGAAAAAAGGATGTATTGATCATTTTTTTTCATTTGCACTTTCCAGCACTATTCTCTGTACAATATTCAGAGTTTACAAATAGACTATAAAAATCTTGCTCCAAGCTGAATGTCCAAAGATGGGGTCTCAATCAGTTTTGAAGCATGAATTTAGCAAATGTTCAAATATAATAGAGATCTGTGTTTAATGTTAATAGTGTCTAAATTATACCAAAGCCTTTTTTTGAAGTAGCTTGGTTTAATACTAAACAGTGATAACAGCATCTCTTCAAATATATTTTACTGAGTAGATGATATTACCTCTGCTAGGCTGATGGGTTTTCCATCAGGCTGTCTTTTATTCAATTATGCAGTTATATTGCCATTTTCAGCTTTATTATATGCCTAAATAGCTTCACTATAGATAAATATATATTTATCTGAGGGGGAAAGTAAGAGTCATTTTCTGGACAGGATTCATTTTTAGTAACTGTGTCTGCTTCTTTAGACATTGTTTAAGGTCCCTAACTAGATATCCTAGAAAATTCCATGTGCTATATGAAAAATGAATCCATTCAGTATTGTTAGAAATTATTTTGTTTTTGTTTGGTTAAGGTCAAAAATTAAATTGAACACTAAAGAGACACTTTTTAAAGGATCTTCTATGCTTCAGAATATCACTGCCAAGGGAGATACTCTTGTTTGTGCATTTTAGAGAAGGCCAAGAGGAGCTGTGTAAATGCTGATGTTCATAGTCAGGTAGGAAGACCTGACATAAGTATGGTTACCTATGTAATGTTTCTTTCACTCATAAGCTGTCTCATTTATTTCAGCAATGCCAGATTTAACACCTGATGGAGTTAAATCAGTTCCCTCAGTCCAGAGTAAAGAGGTTATATTTTTAAGATTTGGCTTCTTCCACCTCAGAAAGAGACATAAACTACATGTTGTTGAATGCTGGGCCCTTGCTGACAGTATTGCTCTGGCGGGATACTAAGTCCTCTGGGGAGAAAAATGTAGAATGAAGGTTCTTCTGGATGAAATTAAAGACTAGAAGAGGTGGGAATAAAGGGAGGAAGCTTGAGAATGTATGAAGAGAGTGGGAGCAGAAAGTTTGGCCATGTGTCTTTCATCCTTCAGTCTTATTTATTAGATAGCTTGGGGTCCAAATGTTCTGTGAGCTAGTGGCTCAAGAGAGGAACTACTATGAGGATAAATAGTCCAGGGCCCAGGGGCTGTACAAATGAGAGAACTGGTTTCAACATAGAGGCCAAAGGAGAATTCATCCTACTAGCATATCCTTTCAGTCACCACAAGATGGGAATCCAAACCA
>PVIC010042455.1:0-15798 GCA_004025085.1 Thryonomys swinderianus
CCCAAGCTCGCCTAGGCCACTGAGTGAGTTCTGCACCAACCTGAACTACAAAGCAAGACCCTGTCTCAAAAAGAAAACAGGACTTTTTCCAACAGGGAAACACAATCTTGACCCTGTTGTTCTAAGATTTTATATGAGAAAGTTACATCAATAAAGAGAAGAAATTAAATTTGGGAAACACACTTAATGTTATGATCCAATTCTCATTTTGGAGGTCACCCTTAACATTTGGACTTAAGAGTTCCATTTGTCACCGGCTAGATGGATTGCCACTAAAATGTACTCATTCCCAATTGCCTTGCTTTGATATGCTGCTTACAAAGCAACTTTCTTTCTAGTGTGGTGCAGACTTTGAAGCTCATTATGAGTCAAACCCCATAATAAAAGAAAACTAGACGTGGCGATGTGAAATGTGACTGAAGACAGTAACTTTAAACTCATGCACCTAAAATATAGTTTCCAGATTTCTTGCCCGTTAGCTACAAATGCTGTTTTTTGCTCATAATCACCTCTTACGGGTAACCAGACATCTGGCTACTTGTTGCACAATGTCTATTAACAAGGAAAAAATGAACATCACTTAATTATTACTAAAAGTAATAAAGGAAGGAAGAGAAGAAAAGAGGGAGATGGAGGGAGGGAGGGAATCAGGCAGGCCAGCAGGTAGTCTATTTATGAAGCATCCTTTTGCTGCTGCAAGTCAGACACGTCTGAACACTTGAGTCCGTTTTGAAGAGCTAGCCAGAGAAACAACCCACGTGACCTTCCTCAGCTGGTCTCAGACACCTTCAGCATCACAAATGCAAAAATCCACCTGCATAACTAGGACAGTTTGAGTGTCTCAAAGGTTACCACTTCATAATACCAAAAAAGAGAGAACCTAATATGAAAGCTTTTAAGAAAAACACAACACAAAACTTGGTAGAAAATACTTTTCTATAAATTCTAGTAAGTAGCTAATATCTAGGTATTTTTTCAGGTTATACACACTTTAATGAAATACAGATATGTGTTTCTGTCTGTAGATGCAGGGCCTTGTAGGCACAGTAGAGACATCGAAGTGGTGCTGTACTAGAAATAGAAAGGAGAGGTCAGCACCGATTCTCACGTGGCCAGGTGCCTGGCAATCAGCAGTTATTTCACGCTAGTGATCATATTCCAAATATAAGTGGGCACAGTGGTGTGTCTCGGGCAGTTGATACATTAGCAGAATGAAGTGCAGTGATACCTCAGCAGAAATAGTCCCCCACCTCCTGGAAGAAAAAGGTTAGACAGCCCTGTACAACAGAAGAATAATAACAGGAATCCATGAGCTCTTAAAAATGTTAATAGACCACTCTTTATATCACAATAACACGAAAATTATCATGAGCACAAGTAACTGGGACTTGAAAATCATTTTGTAACAGGACACTGTATTATTGCACAAAATCAAAAGCTATCTTAAACTTCTTTTAAAAAGTAAATAAAAGCATATAACAAAAAGTTTAATTTTTGAAACAATTCTGAGAGCCAGCATCTTGGGTTGGAACCTTCTCAAAATACACAACAAATTTCAACGGCAAGACAAAAACACAGGCCATCAGATACTCGGAAGCTGCAGATTGAAGTGAGGTCTTTCTTTCCCCTCATAAAATGAGTATGGTTTAATGAAAGGGCAAAATAGATATTCCTGAAATCTAGAGAAGTATATATTTTTCACAGCTGGAAAGTTGAACAAGACTAATTTTCAGAAACAGCATAGAATAATGGTTAGTGAGGCTTGAAAGCTTCATGAGATGTGGAGATATTACTCGATGGCTGTGCAGACTCACTCTATAGGACCAGCATTATGTGGTATACCATGGATTACAGCTAACAAATGGACCTGAAAATGTTAATTAGACTCATTTAATTAGCCCAGGAAAATATACATAAACACAAGAAAACATGATCATTCCTTCATTATTATTAAAAGCAACAAAGAAAGGGAGAAATAGGAAGGGAGGGAATATATACACACATATATGTATATTTATTCTGCTAAAAAACATATTCATCAGGACAAGAAAAACTTGCATAAATATTTTAATACTAAATTTATTGAACATTATGAAATTAATACAAGATACCTTTGGTCTCTGCAATTACAAGAGATGCTCAAAATGCTGGCCGTTAGTTTGCAGATATTTAGTAGTTTAGTGATATATATATACACATTTGGGGGTAGAGTCTGTACATATGTGTATAATTTATGTCTATAAAATCATATACCATAAATCTACATGAAAGATCATAAATTCATATATAATCATATTGTACACCATAAATAAAATTTTTGTTAAATAAAAAAATAAGACCATAAAAATAAATACATCTGTCAAAGAAAGAAATAAACAATGACTTAAGTGTTTAAAATAAATTGATATGATAGGTTGGATAATTTAATTATATATTGAGAAATTTTACTAATATAAAATTGAATACTAATATTTACAAGACAATACACTTTAATACTTATAATGATTTATTAATATATAAATGTATCGCTTCTCGGCCTTTTGGCTAAGATCAAGTGTAATATATAAATGTATGTGAATATTTTAAAGGAGATCATTATATAACTGAAAATTCTATTAACCAATTTATAAGATTAGTAAGTTCAATTTTAAACCAAGTACAAGCATTACTAAGTATTCTCTATACAGACATTTAAAAATCTTGTAGCAATACTGATTACACATAATCTCCCAAATGATTTGATGTCACAAGAATAAACACAATAATTACTGATGGGATATTCAAATATTAATCTTCTAAGCTCCAGGGATATAACAGGGAACCTAACTGTCAAGGATTCTCTCCTAGTAGCTCTTACAGATAACTTCACTCTGACAAATAAAAATGCATTTCTTTCAAAAATAAGTGAAATAGGTATTATTCTTATAAATGAGCCTCTTGTGTTTAGTTACTATAAATATCCCACAGCCCATTTTCTACTGATTGAAATAATAAAACCGAATTTCTAAAGCTACAGAGTAGCAAAGGACCTCTGATCACTTCATTAAGCTATAACCTTTCCAGAGCAGGTAAAGTAGTCCATCAGCCTTATTTATCTCTCCACTGAAACACAAATAATTATGAAGGAAGCTAAGGTATTTGCTTCAGTGCAACTACTTTAAAAACAAGGAATTCCATTAAAGAGATTATTAAAACAGAGAACGCAGGATATATTTATTAAACAAGTGAATATAATGTTAACTATAAAGCAAATCAGTACCTACTATCTTGGTAAAAAGAGCAGTTGCAGTTAAAACAAAATGGAAATTTGGAGGTGTAAACAGATGCCCCATAGCTAAGATTCAGATTTTATGGTATATCTTATCTTTGAATACAGAGTACTAGTGATTGATGAAATGAGATTGTCAAATATTGATTTGTAAATTAATATTTATCATTCCTTCTAAAAATAGCAATTAAACATACCCAAATGATATTTACTGTGTCAATTTGACTGTTAAATAGCATAGTGTATAATGAGAAAAAAATTGAGATTTTTTTAACCTGATTTCTCACACTGACCCAGCTACCAAACCAACTCTATAAACTGAAGCAAATCATAAAATCCCTGATGTTCTTACATGAAATGATATATCAGAAAGAGTACAGTATACGATCCAACCAAGTCTAAATTTTATAATCTGTAAGACAACTAAGTTTTTCCCATGATAATTTATAGTATGAGCCATAGAGAGGCAAGCTGCAAAGTTTGACAACAGTTATCAAGAATTTCTTCACTTTTGATACTGACAGCAAGTTTGGGAAGTTCACAAAATCATTCTCCGAAATGATATGTCACAGAAAGAACTCATAGATCTCACAGAAAGCTACTACAGTCATAGTTATGGCTTGCTAGAGGAAAGGAAAGAGGACAAACTGGGGAAAACAGCCAAAGGAAGCAACATAGGAGGTAGTTTGGCAGGGAAAAACAGCTTCCACAGTACTCTGGATGCAATGCCCTTGTGGCATTGATGGGCAAAAACACACATGAAGTATGATCTATAAAAAGAACTTCATTTAAGCTTCAGTGACAAAAGCTAATATTGAGGCTTCATTATATAAGTATGACTAACTGCTTACAGAGTTGATCTCAGCCTCCAGTTGGACTGCTATTGCATGACTCAAAGCCTCCATGTTAAACACATGCTTCATCTTTCTTACTCTGCTGGACCACAGTCGAAGAAAATGAAGTATGGTAAACCCACCCTAAGATCCCAAAATGGCCACTCTCTCTCTAACAGACACTTGTACGTCATATGATATAATTCTCCTTCATATTCATGTGTATCTGTCTCCAAGCATATTAGGTCAACTTTACCATTACCGAGACACAATACCCAACACACAAAATCTAAATAAATGAAAATTTAATTTGGCTCATGGTTTCAGGGAATTAAGTCCATACTAGGGTAGACGCAAAGCAGAAACAAAATGCAAAAGGGCCTAGAAGAGTACAGCTGTTTGAGTCCATGGTAGCTGATAACAGAATAGAATAGGGCCAGTAAAGAAGGGGCCAATGAATGGCTATAAACTCCAACATCTGGCTTCCATGACCCTCACTGAAACACTGAGAAGTATGCTTTACTAATCTCCTGGGTGGCTCCTAATGTCATCGAGCTGACAATAGCTTAACTATTCCATCTCCTCTTTTGTCAATTTGACACCCAAACACATCTTGGACCATACGTAAGCTCCAAAAAAACATGAAATCATAACTTTACCTTCCTGATACAACATAAAACAATGATCCCTTCTGTACAGCTCGATAGTCCCAACTTTGCTAAGTCTCCTGTGAGACTCAAGGCAAGTTCCTAACTATGAACAGTTATAAAAATAAGAAGACAAGTTATGTAATCCCAAGGCAGAATGGCAAGGATTAAACAGGCTCATTCTAAAAGGCAGTAATGGGGGAAAATAAAATACAGCAGCAAAGCAAGCACTGTGGCAACATGCAGAAGGACAAGCATTGATACCTACAGTTCTATGTCTGGTATCTATAATATGACTTATAAAGGAGGTCCATAGCTCCACCCCATGCTTTGCTTGCTGCAACCAACACAGCCTTTTAGGCTGGCTGCACTCATTGACTGCTGCTTTCCAACTCAGAAGTTCCCTGTTCCTGGAATCTGTGACATTTATGTGTACCTACTGTACCTTTGACTTCAACCCTACAACTTCACACAGTGTCCTCTCAGCTGCTCCTGGCCTTCCTCTCAAGTCTTTGTAGAAGACTTTCTGACCCCACCACTCCTGCATTCTGCATGATATTAAAACCAGCATCACACAGAATGTGCCAGTGTCTGCTATCAGCAATAACAGTACGCAGGTCCCCTTGAACCATGGCTGCAGTGACCTCTGAGTGCCTGGATGTGCCTGAGTGCCTCACAGTGAAATGAAGGCTGGAGTAACAGTTTCGTAGGAGACAGTCTAGAGCAAGGTTCTAAGGGAAACTGTTCTCAAATGAGAGGTGTGCATTTTTGAAGCTTTGTGCCTGTGAAGGCTGACCCCTTGCTAATTTTTTATGTTTTGTAGGTATTTCTTTAGTCCTCTTCAAAAGACCTGCATTCTTTTTCATAAGCTAATCTCTCCAGCAACCACATTTCCAATGACCACAATGTTAAAAATGATTCCTTTTGGGCCAAAATTCAATTTTTCTTTTTCAAATTTTCATTCTGTACTTTTTGCCCCTGATTCTATCAATCTAGCTAAAAGCAGCTGGCAGTACCAATGCTGCATGCTGGGCCACGTTGTAACTTCTTTCGCCAGACAAATTAACATGCCACCCTTAATTTCAGTCTTCTGAACTGTCTCAGGTCATGGCTAAAATATTGACAAATTTTCTGCAAGAGGGTGATGCACAGGGTCTGTAGTCTAGTTTGCCAGTGAAGCCCTTGCTGAAGCCTCCAGAACCAAGTCTGTGCTTACAGCATTCTGGCCTTCTGAGCTCTACCCAGACCATCTCCAAATCTTCCCAGATTCTTTCCATGAGCTACTTCCAAAAGCTTATTAACATGGTGAGGAACACTCAAGGCAATGTTCCTACTCTCATTAACAATCTTCTGCATTAGCTTTCCTGTTTCTGAGACATAATAGCCAACATCTAAAACTGAAAGGATGAGAGTTTAATCTAGATTACAGTTTGGGAATGTTCAGTCCATGGTTGGCTGGCTCTATGGCTAAATCTCAGGGCAGAAATGTGTGGTAGCACAAAGTCCTTAGTTTATGGAGGTGAGAAAGCACAATGAGGAAACAACACCGAACAGAAAGAACCAAACATCAGATACAGATGCCATAGTCACACCTCCATGACCCACTCCAGGACAACGTAGGCTTTTTTACTCCCATGTGTGGTTCCACGTCCAATCATATTGACAGTTTACCTTAATCATCACACTTAGATTATTCTCTGGGTATATAGAGATGGAGCACAGTATCTTGTACTTCTTGAATGAACTGACTTTTAGATGCTTGTCACTCACTAAGGAGGCCATTCTGTCATAGATAAAAACATAAGACTCACCTAGGTATTGAAGGCTAGGAGTTGATAATTCAAAATATTATAGGCAGGAAGAATGTCAAGTTTTCTTCACATGTCTAGATCCAGAAAACAGAGAATTCTGAAGTTACATGAAGTATTTCTTTAAATATATAAGGATTTTTTTCTGTAGCGAGACTGAATTCAAGACTTTCACACTAAGCTGTAACCCCAGCTCTTTTTTAATTTTCATTTTTTGAGAAAAGGTTTCATTAATTTACTGAGGTGCTAAACATGGGTTAGAATTTGTGCCTAAGCCTTAGTTACCAAAAGAGACTGAGAACTCTAGTATGTATCACCATGCTCAACTAACAAAGTATATTTCAAAAGAGATTCCACAATAGAATTGTGGAGTAATTTATTATAAATTTAAATGATTTCAATGCATTCTGGGTAGCAAAAATAAAATGACTTGAAGCTAAATGTTCTAACTTTCCATATATAATAAGTTGTACAAAATATTTAAAATGAGTATATAGTTAAATGAACATATTGTTAATAGTATCACACCAAATTCTTTAAAAGTAAAAATCATTAAGGATCAGGACTGCATAAAGCACTACCTCTAGACAGATTTATAAAAAGCCTTAAATTTTATACATAAAATTTATACATAAAATTTATTAAAATTCAACAAAAGAGAGTGAATTAGTTTTTATTTTTACAAGGGAAGAGCAATCCATCATATCTTCTCACTTAGGCTGCATTATATATTTGTCTTTGAAATATCATTCCTCTTTCTATTAACCACTTTTTGGGGCACTGAGCATGCTTACCACAAGTACCAGGTCTTTCATCATCATTCTGAGAGTGTCTCCATTTTTATACCATACAATTTGTATCCTCATTTCTTCATTACAAAGCTTTCCCTGACTTCATCTCAAAGCAATCATCAGTCTTGCCTTACTCTCTCGAGCATCTGGCTTCTCTGAGATACCCCATTTTCCTCCTACATTACACTTAAATGTATTTCAACTTCTAAGTAGCCATTTGGAAAAATTTCAATCACTTGCCCTCAAGAGAATTGACAAGTTCTTTAAAATTCGCTATGCAGCCGGGCGTGGTGGCTCACGCCTGTCATCCCAGCACTCGGGAGGCACAGACAGGAGGATTGCTGAGTTCAAGGCTTGCCTGTGCTACATAGTGAGCTCAGGGCCAGCCTGAACTACAAAGCAAGACCCTGTCTCAAAAAAAAAAAAAAATTCGCTATGCATAGTGATCTGAGATGGAAGACTTTGTTTCATAAACACAAACCTTCAACTATTTCTGACAGAAGGTCATAAACCTCCATATTACCACCTCTCTTAGGGTTATGCTGTAAGCAGGTAACTGGGTTTTGACATGAAAAATATCACTTACAAACCTCCTGATCAGAGATTCTGAGAAAAGCACTCAACAGAATAAGAGTACAAAATGAAGACAGGCTGGTTTTTAGTCACTGCGTGAAAAGTACCTCTCTTGTAAAATTTCTGAATCCAGGGACAGAGATTTAACTCAGTGATTCCAGCACCTGTCTCCCAAGCGCAAGGTCCTGAGTTCGATACTGGTAACAACATACAATGCTGGGCGTGGTCACTCAGGCCCACCAGCAATCAATACCACATATCACAGTGCGGGGCGTGGTGGCTCATGCCTGTAATCCCCAGCACTCGTGAGGCAGAGACAGGAGGATTGCTGAGTTCAAGGTTTGTCTGAGCTACATAGTGAGCTCAGGGCCACCCTGAACTACAAAGTAAGATCTTGTCTTAAAAAAAAAAAAAAATCTGAATGCAGTGAGTTCTTTCTGCCTGTAGGAAGTAATTTGAGACTTTTTCACGTTTTTACCACTAAGATTTTTCACGTTTTATTCCTTAGTATGGTATAGTTTGGTTCATTTTGTTGGTGATTTTCTTACCTCCTTATTATAATTCCATATTTAAATTATATTCTAGAAATTATTTTTAGCCATATATCTACTACTTTCCTTTTTTTCAGAAGAATTATTGTGTTTCTTATTGGCAATATGCTTTATGAAAATAGGGGATTTTCTTTAAAAATGTTGTGAATGTTAAGGGTTTTTTTTTTTTCTTTTCATATACTGTCACTGAAGTATGAGCAGTTGGACAGTGGCAGAAAATTAGTGTATCCATTTTCCTTTCCTTGGGATCCAATTTAGGGCCCAAAGCATACAAGAACTCTACTACTGAGCTACACCCTCTGCTTCATATAACTTGTAACTGTGGAATTAATTACTCTTCCTTGTAGAATGCATTAGTAAATTGCATTAAATGGAACAAAAATGTATGTCTCAGTTGAATTTCAAATGTGTTCTAAAATTTTATGATATACTATTAGGCCAATAGTAATGACTTAGCCAACTACACCTAAAACCAGGTCCCAATTTACAATACTAATGCAATTTGCAGAAGCAAAATCAAATACATTTTCTTAGGTACATTTGGGATATCACAGAATTGAGCATTAAATAAACTTAAGTCCTCAAGGCTAGTTCAGTGAGATTCCCAGAACCCACCGAGGACAAAAGGGTAAGTTCAAATTACAATTATAAATCTTTTAATTCATACTCTCATCTTCCAAGTGTACATATAGTATAATAAGAGAGCTCACGATGTATTGTGAAACTTTCATCTTGACTGTACGACTTTGTTTTGGATCATTTACCCTCTTAAAGACACTGCTCTTTTTTTGTAAAACTGAAGCAATCCTGACTAGCTCACTCTGTTAGGATAAAACTCTGAAAGAAAATTGTAAAACATTTAAAAATATTAGTATTATGTGTACTATTACCAAGTCCAGTACAGGTTGAGATCTATTACAGTTAAAAAGATGGCCCATCCACATACACTGATTTTACTAAAAGGAGAGATCAGCTCTGGGCCAGCCAATCTAGGATCACCTTTGAACTTGATATTAAATTCTAAACGATGTCATAAAAATCTAAAAAGTTTTGCTCAATAAGTAATCCATGTTCCATATTACTTTCCAAATGAATAAGTAAATGAATTAATGGATGAATGAATCAATATAAAATGTAATTGGTAGACAAGTAATAAATTAGAACCAGGCAGCAACAAGAATGTAGAGATTAAATAAAAATCAAAGTGAGGAAAAAGAATCACTCTCTTACTGTAAAGCATCCTACTTTCAAGATAAAAATAATTTTAGGAGTTTTGCAAAATAAAAAACAGTATTACATGGAAAATCTCCAACCATATTTAATTTCTCTAACCACTGCCTGTTTCCAATTACACTGTGTTAATATTTGTGAAATATTCATGCCAGTTAAGATCAGCCCATTAAGAAATTTTACACCAAATCATAGAATATGACATTTAAAAGTTGGCTAATATATAATTATAATGTATTGCACATTCCTTTTCAACTAGTAGTAATAGGCACATCACTTCACCACAAGGACCATGGACATTTTGTGCCTCAATCACTTTGCCTTTGCCGGGAGAAAAAATACGAGATACCTGCCACTTAGTAGAGTGCTGTATTTTGCCTGAGAGACTCAGCAAAGCATAAATGACATGGTGGAAGGCCATGGTGGAGGAAAACAGCTCAACCCATGGAGCCTAGTAAACAGGAAAGGGAGGAGCCAAAGACAAGAATAATCTTTCCAGCTCACACCCCACATGATGCGCCTCCTCCAATCAGTTCTCAACTCCCAGCAGCACACCCAGCTATAAATTCATCAGTGAATAATCCACTCGTAAGTGTAGCACCTGTACGACACCAGCATCTTCCAAAAGCTCCCTTCCGAACACAGGACAGTGGCTTGTCCACTGATGCGTACACTCCTTCCATGATCCACTCTGCTTCTAAAAGCCCCCACCTATGAACGCCTACGGATATTTCAGATCTAACCCATAACACGATGTTTTCTGCTGACACAGCTCTTACTGCAGCAAATGCTGAATAAGTGCATCAAAATCCATATCACTACTGTTATCTTAACACCTCAGAAGTTTTCACCTCGTTTTCTCATAAAAACTAGGGAAACATCTTGGATACGGGATTAAATGCTTTAATTTATCTATAACTTTTTGAGCAACTGTCCCATCCTCCAGGGGGTCACCTTCATCAGCACTATAAACCAAATCGAAGGCACTATCAGTCTCAATACAATTTCTATGCTTCATTTGTGAAACAGGTTTCAGAAGTCTCACGAGTAGAGCCAAAGTACCCTCTGGAAGCTGAGACTCATCCAAATGTACTCAGGGACCCTTCACGGCCAAGCCAGCCTCGGCGAGGCCAGGAGACTGCAAGAGGGATGAAGTCATGTAAGGACCATGCGTTGGGACTAACAGACTCGGCACAGCTGGCTGTTACCCTATCTCAAGTAAAGCAGCTACATGCCAGTGATTTACTTTGCATATGCCTAGAGCAGCTCGAGTATCCCTACCTTCACCTTCTGTGCAGCTACAGAGTAGTTTTCTGAAAGGAGACAGAGATCTATCCAGCTAGGGAAAGGCTTAAGTGTTTGTTGTTTAAAGAGGGCAAAGGTAAGGCTGACAGACTGAAGGGAATCCTCAGCAGGAGCATTCGGAATAGCCACAGCATGTTCAGTCTCCCAAAACTCTAATTATTATCCACATGCTAATACTCCTTAATAGGAACCTGTGAAGTAGACACTTGCTGTGTCACTGATTGTTGCTCAGAGTAGTGTATATGCTACCAATTTGTGATTTGATTATCAAACTCTGATAATCAAATCACAAGATTTTCATCCTCTCTCTTTCAGAACTAAACGATCTGTAATATTTCCATTGCTGTAGCCAAAAGACTAAAGTTTGAAGAAGTACTAGGGGTTACATAGGTATTTTGGCTCTCACAGAGATTTCTGAGACAGTCCCTCAAGTGAAATCATAGTGAAGGGTCTAAGATTTTGCTGGCAAGTTAACCTGACAAGGTTTTTTGAATGCTGGCAGAAGCAACAATGCTCCTGAGTCAGAGAGAAAGGACTCGCTTAGTTAGAGCCACAGCAGCATCTAGAGTTTCTGCACTTTCTTAGGCCAGTCCCAAGCCTCCTTTCCAACATGAACACACAAAGAGACAGGTGACATCTGTATGGACATGCAGTAGGTGTCACTGCAAAAGCAGAACTATGAAAACTTATAAACTCCTGGGTGGTACAGCGAATAGTAAACAGGTCTGTCCTTTCTTCCAAAGAGAGACGCTACATCATCAAAAGCTATTTCCTATTCAAATGTCATTGAAATGACACTGACTTTAGTCATGCTACGTGGAAAAATACTAAAGATCCACGATGAACTATCTCTGACAAAAATTCTAGAATGTTCCCAGTAAAATATGCATCTGCTATATAATTATTTCCCACTTCAAAAATGCCAAATTGATTTCTTAAAGCTGTTCATTATGAAATAACCTGATTAAAAAGAAAACAAGTAGAGGTACTAACATCGAAGAGTAAGTAAAACAATATTCTGGCTAACTGTGCATCCATGGTACACAACCATGTCCTATTTAATGAGTTACTTTTTCATAGAATATGCTCTTTCTCAACCATATTGCGCCATATACGTACTTCTGTGAGAGTACTATGTTTTCTATTACTACACTGTGTAAACACTAATTCTTCTGCATTCAAGACTTCTTCTCCATTTGATTAATAGCATCATTTGTTGAAAATGTTTCCCAATGATGGAGATTATAGGTCTTCATGCCAAAACATAATCTTCTTTTTTTGGTTAAATTGAATTCTTTATTGGTACATTTTATGTACAGTTCACAATCACACACACTATTGGGGAATTTGTATCAGTATATGACATAATTCTCATTTTTACCCACATCCCTACCCACCCACACAACCCCACCCTCTATATACATGCTTTTAAATTTTCTTTCAGAATCATATTTATTCCTTCCCCTCATTACGTTCCCACACCAAATAAAATGTATATAAAATGTACCAATAATGAATTTAATTTTTTTTTAGAAAGGGGCATATGGCAACTGAATAGTGAAAGTATGTGCCAAGATGGTAACAGAATTACTGACAAGTAGCTCAACGAAAGGTTATGGCCAACAAGTACGGTACACGTCTACCTAAAAGAATTACAGTAGAAGACCTACTACTGTTGAATGCTTTTAGGGCACTGTTTTGGCTGTGTGGATGTCTGGAATCTAACCCAAAGAGTTTACCTCTCATGGTCATGTTCACCTCGAGAAGATGGAAGGTGCACAACGTGGGGCCAAAGTGGATGGGGACGCGCTGAGACAGGTTTCCACACCGAACTTCCATTAGATAGCACTCTTTACAGTCAGCACTCGTGACATCTTTAATCACAGCTCCCAAGGACAGTCACCAAAGGACTCCTAGAACTCTTCAGAAAATGACAAGGGGGAAGCACGTTTAAAGTGAAGGGGTATTTTGAGGGGATTAACAGCAACATGACTTTTATTGTAACAAAACAATCTAAACATTCACACTAGGTTTTGATCACCACACATACAGAGTAAGACCCTGACTTATGAACAAGTTCCGTGCTAGGAGAACATTCGTCAGTCAGATTCATTCAGAAAGCCAACAAACTAAGTCTTACACATCTTTGACACAAATGTACAATGTAAAACATAAAAAACTAAGTACACAATACAGTGAGTCCCCAACTATGCTGTACACACCATCACACTGCAGTGAGCACACAACACAAATGCGATTGTGGTCACCAGGCACATGAGCTCCTCCATGATTTATTCACATCTACAAAGATTCATGATGCAAGGTCCATTGCTATCTGTGAAGGTTTGGAACTTGAGTGTTTATCAGTCCGGGACTTACTGTGCACACGTCAAATGTGAACAGACGCTTACAATGACTTTTACAATGGTTTTTTTTCCACATTTTTCTTTCACACACCTATACTTCAGTAGACAGTTTACTCAGTATTCTAAGTTAATTCAAGTCACCTTCTTTTCTTCTAAGCTCTCACATTTGTTTAAAGCAGACTGATAGAGAAATGTGTTAGGGATAATTTCTTACAAGGCTCTCATCAATTTCTAGTTAGGAAGCCAGTACTATCACTCAGCCTGAGTGACAGGAGCCTGATCCTATGACCTTAACCAGTTTTTTTCACGCACAATAACAGGCTGAACTAGATGATCTTCAAGATCCCTTATCCCTTGACATTATTCCAGATTTAAACTTGATGATAAAAACACAGTGTTTGGTTGTGTTGTATTGCTGTTGTCATGGTGCTTTTACATTAACTTCTCTCAGATTTGTTGTTTCCTCCCCTTTGGGTACTTATCCAAGAAACTGATTACTATTTGGTTTTAGTAACAATAAGCTCCAATATATATTTTGAATAATGGTGCTATCTCAATATTTTAATTTAAAATTAAACAAAAAGTAAATCATATGTGCTGTTTTAAGGAATAGATTTATAAATGAACTTTATATACATATTTACTTACCGATTCTAATATAATTAAAAAATATAGAATATGGGGGGTAATATTGAAGGATATATTATCTTTATAGTTTGAAATGTGAGATTTTATAGGAATTATTTTCTGAAAAGACAATGTGTCTTCTGAAGCAGGAATACTTCAAAGGGGTGAATTAGATTTATTTGTTCTCACCATCTTCTTCAAAATGGAAAAGATCATCACGTAATATATAAAAATATAAGCACCTGTACTTTGTATGATGCTAGAATACTGGATTATTTTTAGGCAAGTTTTATGGTGGTTTCTGGAATAGCTCGTAGCTCTTAATTCATAATGCTTTGTACCCAGCTAGCAAATGTAGCCTCATGAGCTGCATGAAAATATCTAAAAATCACTAAAAGAAAATGTTAAGCCATTTAAGCCAGTGTTAATTCTGGGAAATAAATCTGAATAATTGATGGTCAAAATTAAATATTCCACCTCCTGCAATTCCACATTATTTAAAGGGAAAATCAAATATATAATAAAAATAACAATAAAAACAGTACAAGCTGAAATCTGCAGGGTCCTTTGCAACCACGATTGAAATGCTAAGCACAGAGGTAAAACTGTTGAGTGTCTTTCATAACAGGAAAAAAAAAAACTCTGAAAAGCTTTTATTCTTGAGAAGAATGGCTTAAAATGGGCTTTCTTAAATTAATTTGTGCAACAGGCTAAAAAATACAAGCCTGATGATTTTTATAAGTACATCTCCCATAAGACATGCAAGCTAAATCATGAACAGCGTTCAATTTTACTCTTAAAGTTGAGAAGTGTGACCAGAAACTTAGAAAACATGATTTCATTTCATTTTAATTCAAGATCATTATAAATTCTTGAGTCTTTAGTTGTTCAATACAAAAACAAAATATACTATTTATATTGAGCATTTTTAGAGACGTGAAAATCAACCTATCTCTGAGGATTTCATTTAGAAATTCTACAATGTTACCTTTTATTTCTTAGGCTGCAGATGTGTGAAGAGCAGAGCGGGGCTGTGCAGGGAGACACGGGGCTCACCGCACCTGCACAGCCCAGGACCATGGCCAACATGGTGGCAGATGTCTACGCTGGGGCAAGGGGGCCAGATGGTCAACATGTTTCTGCAGCTATTTTTCTATTTTAAATTTGAATCTTTATTGGTATATTATATATACCATGGTCACATCATAACCACACACAACACTGAGAGTTTTGCCAGCATATGACACAATTTAATTCTCATTTTTCCCATTCCCCAACCCACCCTGAAACTCCCGCCCCTATATACATAAGCTTGGTTTTCCTTTTATAATTGCCATCCTATTTTTCTTCCCCTTGTCAACCCTAGACCCCACTTCCCTTTGAATATTTTCTATTTCACAATATCTGCCATATGTTCTAGAGCTCATTTACATCTTCAGTTTCTCATACCAGAGAAAAGATACAACATTAACAGATCTGCGGCCTATTTATTTCACTATGAGTATGTACTACAGTTTTACTGCCACTTGAAAAATCAATGAATACACCATTGAATGTGTTTCTTACATTTCAACTCTATGTCATAGAGGCCTTAATTATATAAAAATATCATGTCAAATAGAAATCTGAGTAAAACCAGAATAACAAAAGATGTTTGTATGTATTTTTTCAGTTTGCATTTAAAAAACTAAAAGTTTGTAATATTTGAGATCACTCACAAATTTTAAAAACAGTACAGTAATAAAGGTATAAAATGTCTCTAACAAAAGGAATAAAGAGGAAAAATAAATGAAGCAAGC
>PVIC010042456.1:0-15780 GCA_004025085.1 Thryonomys swinderianus
TCTCTCTCTGGCTGACCTAAATGCTTTGGCTAATTGGTTTATGGTCGGTCACAAAGTAATAGCTGGACTTTTAGGTCTTGAGGCCCATTCAAGCATGAAGAAAGAGCAGGCAGGAGGTGCTTCTAGATTTATCTGTCCTTCTGTTTATCTGGGAAATGAAAGCATTCCTGGGCCTCCTGAGCTGCCTGGGGACTGGAGCAGGCAGGACAGAGGGGCCGAGCAGTACAGTGAATGAGTCAGCCTGTGGTGTCCACTGTGTTCTGTCTACTCAGATCTCACCGCTAACGTCCATTCCCTGGAAACGAAACCATTTCACACATCTCCAGCTCCATCCCCTCGGCTGTCCTCTTGTAAATATCCATGAACACTTTCTGCACCAGACTTTTAGAAAATTAATTGTGCCTCATAAGCTCTAAAGTTCATCCTTATTCTGTTCCTGCCACCTCTGTCTTTGAGGCACCAATATGAAAGCCCTTCTTGAAGAATTATTGGGAAGTATCTCAGTATTTTGAAGACATCAATTTATTTTTTTCAGTTATTTTTCGTACAGTCTTGATTTTAAAGTTAAAAATCTTAGAATATACTTGTATTGATATAGTCAATTGTAAACACTGTCCTGAACATGTAAATCACATTTTGAGTTGAAGTAGTAGCTGATGTTCGTGAGTACTTACAGTGTTCTAGACTGTGCTAAGTTTTTCTTAGGTTATTTTGAATAATCCCCACAGGAGCTCCAGACGGATTCCAACTTTCTAATAACTGAAGCTTCAGATTCACCTGAACAAGGGAGAGAACCAGGGGGTCTGGAACCCAGGAATGTGGTAGCATACATTTTGCATTTTATGTACATATACATTTTCCTGTGGAGGCAAATGGATATTTAGTATATGTGCTGCCGAAGCGAGCACGCAAATGGATATTTAAAGTGAATATTCTCTACTTATATAACTCTGCTCTTTACAGCTTTAGTTTTACATCAGTGCCCAGAGGGATTAGGAAATGTAGAGAATCTGCTTTGTTAGAACAGCTCACAGAGAACAGTCTCCCAAGGGTGGTGCCATGATTGGCTTGTGCTCTTTGCCCACAGGCCCCTTCTCTGAGGACCTCCTGGCACCGCTCAGACTGAGATCTGGTCCAGTGCCAGTCTGCCACCCGTTACCCTGATGTGCACCATGATCTGAAATTCTTCCCATTTCTCATTTACAAGTTTAGTCTCTTCCCCCTACCTGTATTGGAAGGCAGATACCTCTTGCTTGTCCATTCTCTGCTGTTAATCTAATACCTAAGCACACATAAAACGTAGAATGAACAAGCTGAATCACACTTACTTCTCTGAAGTACTTAAGATTTTTTATATTTCTAGTAGATGTTCAGGGTAAACGTCTAGCAAGAATTATGCGGTCCTCACTTGATTCCCAGGGAAATTAATGTTTTTCTACCAAATGTTCTTTGCTTTCAGTGGAGTCAGTTTTCTTTTTCTTTTCTGAATATGTTTCCTGGTAATCTTATGCCAATCACAGATAGCCCCCGTTTTACTTTTGTCATTTCTAGTTATGATGGCTTGTGTGAATCCTATATATATATATATATATATATATATGCTTTCTAAAGTAATACATGGAGGCAGTAAATAACTTATTCATGAAGAAGATACTTCAAACTATGTCCACTGGACAGAGATAAGAGTTCAGTTTGAACTTCTCAGTGTATTATTCCATCTTATTATCTGAACAAGCTATCTTATCAGGAGGATTAAGAATCAAGTTCTTGGCTATGCATGGTGGCTCACACCTGTAATCCCAGTACTCGGGAGGCAGAGGCAGGAGGATTGCTGAGTTTGGGGCTTGCCTGAGATACATAGTGAGCTCAGGGCCAACCTGAACTACAAAGCAAGACCCTGTCTCAAAAAATCAAAACAAAACAAAACAAACAAGCTCTATGCATATTAAAAAAATAAATTTGAAGTCAAATCTAGAGTTTTTAGGAAAAGTTTAGGGACGGCTGTTGAAGGTAGTCAGTGCAGTTGCTAAAAATATTAATCTATATGTTTTGTCTGTCTACAGATTACTTTGGAATCATGTAATGAAAAATAGTTATCTTTAAACACTAATTATAATGATGCATTTATATTTTATAACTTTAAATTATTAAACTAAAATGCTAATTTTTTTCTAGATTGGAAAGGTGAGACAGAATAAGTAATATAGCTAGGAGGGGCTGGGTCTGGAATTTGAAGACAAGCTAATTAGAATTCGAAAGCCTGTGTTTGTTGTCATAGTTCACCTTCTTCATATCTTTAAGAATGTTTCAGAAAATCTTATTAAAATAAAATGATGATAGATCTGTAAGGCTTGGGCCACATCTGTTGGTCTGAAAGTATACCACAACTTCTGAGTGTCACAGGGTTCCTTCTTCCACCGAGGATTGAACTCAGAGCCTTTGCGTTTAGCTATGTGTAACCCTCTCAGTTTTCTTTTTTAAATTTTGAGATGTAGCCTCAGTAATTTGCCCAGGCTGGACTCCAATCCAGATCATAATCCTCCTGCATTATCCTCCCAGATATACCATCTGATCCAGCTTTTAAGCAACCTTAATAAGGTCTGGATGAAGAATGATGCTGACGTCACTGTAACGCCTAATTCAGAAGCGTCTCAGTGAGGTCTGCCCATATTCATGGGTCGATTTAAAAAGAAACCAGAGATCAGTGAAAAAGAAGGATATTTTTTCTGTTTTTTGAAAATAGTCTGCTTTTTATTATTGAATTTGTAGGTGCAGAACTTGTGATCTCAGAATCCGAAATTTGAGAATCGGACCCTAGAGGGCGCACAATACCTGCGTTACAGATTTGGATGGGAGGAAAAACTATATGTGGCCCTGGAAGCTCATAGGTCGCGTACCTGGCGTTCATACAAGTGGGTCAGATTAGAAAATGAAAATTCAAGCACAATAATGTTTTCCGATCCAAGGTGCTTGAATGCCTAAGTTTGTTTTTATTTTTTGGTGCACGCACACAGACTTTACTTAGATTCTAATTTTTCTCTGCCTTGTTCTTTATCAGTGACAAAGAGAAGGGTGGTGATTTTACATTTGGAAAACTGGCAGACACTATTAGTTGTAAGATCGACAACATGCATGCCCAGAATGGTGTCCAAGAAGGGTATAAAGTCACTTTCTTGGTCTTTTAACCAAACTAATGACTAACTGTGGTGTAACCAGGAAAAAAAATATACATATAGATGTAAAATCCCAAATGAGGAGATGATGTGTAAAATTGTTGTGGTGAGATAGATTACCACCTGGTCACTTTGGGATCTGGCCCGAGGATGGATGGAGCAAACTTCCGGATGAGTCTTGGAGGTGTATGTGGCCCCTGGTCCTTTCCTCCTGGCTCGGTTGCCCTGTTCTGCTTCCTGGCAATCAAGAACTAACCGCTCTATTCTCCCAGCTCTTCCGTCACAGTATTCCTGCCTGGGAGCCAGCTCACCAGCGTCTCTCCTTCTTTCCCTGTTTTCCCTTCTTTTCTCCCTCTCCCCTTCTCTGACTCTGCTTTTGCGCAGAAACTTTACTTCTGAGTTAATAACAGATATGCTGACCCTTAATCGCTAAGAAGTTGAGTATGTATCTTCTAAGAGTTAAATTATGCTTTTCTTAACTACTTTATCATACCCAAGAAATTGAATGATGTTACATTAACATTATCTCATACATGATCAGTTTTCTCTGTTATCCCAGCAGTAAGAGCTTTATAACTTTTCATGTCTCTTCAGGCTCCAGTAAGGATCACAGATGGAGTTTGGATTTTAGATTTCCTATTTTTTTTTCCATGACATTGACATTCTTATAAAGTCTAGGGCACTGACACTGAAAAATTCCATAATGTGGATTGCCTGATTTCCTTGTGATTAGATTCAGGTTACTTTTATTAGTGTTATTTTTTTGCATGGATACTTTGTAATATTGTGAGGTATTCCATATTGTTTTATACATAATGTCACATTGCTAGTGAAATTGGGTTTATTTATTTGAATAAGTTGCTGTTCTTTGGTTTTCTGCACACTAAAGATTCAGTTCTCCTTTGTTAGTAAAAAGTAATCTGTGGAGTAATATTTTGAGGCCTTGTAATTATCCTGTTCCCTAATAATCTTTCACCTATTAGTTTTACCATCTGTGGATGCGCTGAAACATTTATTACATTAATATTGCAAAATGATGTTTTCCCTAATACTATAATTTTTCTCTGAATTTACTACCTGGCATTCTTCCATAAAAAACTTCTCTCTTTCACCTCCAGGTATATTTTTAATATTCCTAGACTCATGGATTTTTTTTAACCAGCTCTATTGTGATATAATTTATATACCATATATAATTAAAAGTGACAGCTCACTAGATTTTAAGGTGTTTGCAGATATATGTTACCTATCCTTATAGCTGTGAATTATTATTATTATTATTATTTTTTCCAGACAGGGCCTCACTTTGTAGTCAGTCTTGGCCCTGAGCTCACTTTGTAGCCCAGGCAAGCCTTGAACTCAGCAATTCTCCTGCCTCTGCCTCCCGAGTGCTGGGATTATAGGGGTGAGCCACTACACCCGGTACTGTGGTATGTGGTGGCACCCCCAAATGCATTTCAGTCAAGAAGACCTCATGATTACTGTTTACTTAAAACTATATAAAACTAGGGGCTGGAGATTTAGCTCAGTGGTTCTGGCTCCTGCCTCGCAAGCGCAAGGTCCTGAGTTTGATCCCAGTAACCACATAACAGTGCTGGGCGTGGTGACTCACACCCACCAACAATCAACCAGCAATCAGCACCACATACCACAGTGCCGGGCGTGGTGGCTCACGCCTGTCATCCCAGCACTCGGGAGGCAGAGACAGGAGGTTTGCTGAGTTCAAGGCTTGCCTGGGCTACATAGTGAGCTCAGGGCCAGCCTGAACTACAAAGCGAGACCCTGTCTCAAAAAATAAAAAAAAAAACCTAAAACTAAAACTAAAATGCCATAAAACTGACTCCTTTCTGCTTACAGTGCTATGAATTTTTAACACATGTGTGCATTTCTATAATTACTGATACAGTCAGGATATAGGGCATTTCTTCCATCTTGAAACTCTCTGGTGCTGTCCCTTTGTAGTTCTGCTTCTAACCACTGGCAACCATTGATCTGTCCTCCATTACTCCTAAGGTGTTTGGGCAGGCCTTGAACTTGGCAATCCTTGAATTTGGCAATCCTCTGACACATCTTCTCTCAGTGCTGGATTGTAGATGTGTGCTCCTGCACCTGACTTATTTTGGTCTCCATTGCTAAGGGTTTTGTTTTGTTTTTGAGACTATCATTGAAGTGGTTGATATAATATACAACGTTTTTAATTTTTTAATTTTGATTTTTAAATTGATTTTATTGGTACATTTTATATACACATCGTGATCACAATTGACATTGAGAATTTGTACCAGTACATGACACAACTCCTTTTTTCCCATTCCCCTTCCCCCCAAATCATCCCTCATCCCCTATATATGTAAGCTTTGTTTCCTTTTGTTAATCATCAAATTTTTTCTTTACCTCTTTACTTACCTCCACCCCCTTTTCCCTTTGAATATTTTCTTACTATTATTTCACAGTATTTAACATTTTTAATTTTTAAATTGTCTCACTTTGCAGTTCAGGCTGGCCCTGAACACACTATGCAGCTCAGACTGGCCTCAAACTCACAGCAATCTTCCTGCCTCTCCTTCCCAAGTGCTGGGATTACAGGCGTGAGCCACCATACCAGGCATTGAACTTGGGACCTTACGCTTGCCAGGCAGATGCCAGAATAACTGAGCTAAATCCCTGGGTCATAATTTAAAAATTTTTTGGTACTAGGATTTAACCCAGAGCTTCCTACATGCTAGGTGGGTGCTGTACCACTAAACTACCTTCTCATCCTTTAAAATTTTGTTTTGCGATGATCTTGCTAAGTTTTGCAGACTGGCCTTTAATTTGTGATTTTCCTGGCTCAGCCTCCAAGTAGCTGGGTTTGTAGGCAGGTGCAACTGTATTTTTCTATTAGTATAATCTTCTAAGACTAGCTTCTATGAGTCAGCATAATGCTTTTGAAATTCATTCCACCCATTGTATGTATCAATAGTTTGTTCCCGGGCCAGAGGGTTAGCTCAGTGGTTCTGGTGCCTGCCTCGCAAATGCAAGGTCCTGAGTTCGATCCCCGGTAACCATATATAATGCTGGGCGTGGAGACTCACGCCCACCAACAATCAATACCACACACCACAGTGCCGGGCGTGGTAGCTCACGCCTGTCATCCCAGCACTCGGGAGGCAGAGACAGGAGGACTGCTGAGTTCGAGGCTTGCCTGGGCTACATAGTGAGCTCAGAGCCAGCCTGAACTACAAAGGGAGACCCTGTCTCAAAAAAAAAAAAATTGTTCCCTTTTACTGGTAGATGGTATTTCCATTGTTTGGATTACTCTTGGATACAAAAGTAGCTGTTTCTCTTCCCAGTTAGTAGTCATTATCAAAAATTGATATAAATAGTTGTATTTAAGTTTTTGTGTGAATATAGGTTTTCATCTTTCTTGGGTAGACACTCAGGAATAGGATTGTTTGGTCATCAGATAAATGTAGGTTTAATTTCATGGGAAATTACCAGACTTGCTTGTGGCCATATGGTTTTGCATTCTCATGAGTAGTGTATGTTCTGTGTCCTTGTCAGCACTTGGCATTTTTAGGATGTCTTATTTTAGCCATTCTAATAGATGTATTCTTTTGTCTCCTAACAGTTTTATTCATTCATTTATTTGTGGTACTGGGGATTGAACTCGGGCCCTTGTGCTTCCAAAGTAGGCACAGTACCACTTGAGCTAAATCCCCGGCTCCTAATGGTTTTAAATATCATTTCCCCAGTATCTGATGGAGTTGAACATCTATGCTTATTCACTATCTTTCTATCTTTTTGGTGAAGTATTTTAAAGTTCTTTATGTATTTGGGATGATAAGGCTTGTCAATATTGTGCTTTGCAGATATTTTCTAATTTATACCTTGTAATTTCATTCTGTGAACAATTTGTAAAGTAAAAGTTTTTGAATTTTGGTAAAATTAAATTTATGGCTTCTTTTATAAATTGTTCTTTGGATAAATGTATAAGGTTTTTTTTGTTCTTGTTTTCTTTCTTTTGTTTTTTTTTTTTGAGACAGGGTGTTGCTTTGCAGTTCAGGCTGGTCCTGAGCTCACTGTGTAGCTCAGGCAAGCCTCGAATTCGCAGCAATCCTCCTGCCTCTGCCTCCCAAGGCAGAGGCAAGGCTGGGATTTTAAGTGTGAGCCACCAGGGCTCGTCACTGTGGTATGTGGTACGACGGATCAGACTTGGAACCTTGTGCTTGAGAGGCAGACACTGAAACCACCGAGCCCTGATGTCTAAGAACTTTGCATGCTTGTTTCAGCAGTACATACGCTAAAAGTGGAACAATACAGAGAAGATTAGCATGGCCCCTGTGCAAGGACGACATGCGAATTAGAAAAAAAGAGCACTTTGCAAAAACCAATATTGCTAAGGTTTCTGCTTTTATTTTCTTCTAAAAGTTTTATCTTTTTATGTGTATACTTTGAGTTGATTTTTATTTAAGAGTGACATGTAGGTTCTTTTTTGCATGGGTGTCCAGTTGTTCCAACACTGTTTTTTGAAAAATAGCTTTTCTTCATTAAAGTGCTTTGTGCCTTTGTTTTTTGAAACAGGGTCTTACTGAATTACTAAATTGCTCAGGCTGGATGGGAACTAGCAGGCTTTCTGCTTTAACCTCCCAGAGTGCTGGACTCACTGGTGTGGACCGTTATACCTGGCACTTTAACACCTTTTATAAAATCAGTTGCTCATATTTAGTCTGTGTCTTGGGCAGATATGTTCTGTTTTCTTGCTATGCACCTTGCAGCATCTTTTTTTTCTTGTTTAGGTATATGCTTTTATGTTTTTAAACATCTGTGTTGGAAGATGGTATTTGTATATGTGCTGCCGAAGCGAGCACAGGAAGATGGTATTTGAAAGGTGATTTCCTAAGGCCTTTTTTATTTTTTTTGACACAGGGTTTTGCTTTGTAGTTCAGGCTGGCACTGAACTCACCCAAGCCACCCTTACTCAGCAATCCTCCTGCCTCTGCCTCTCATGTGCTGGGATTACAGGCATGAGCCACCACGCCCAGTCACCACTGCTTTTATTTTTAATTCAGAGGAAGACTGACAGAAAAATTCCAAAAGTTATATATCTTTTATACTTTCCCATTTATCTGATAATGCCTATTTTTATTACTTACTTTTTGTAAGTACATATGTGTCATACATAATGATCACATTTATCCAAGGGAATTTGTACCTGTATGTAATATAGCTTAATTCTTTTTTTCCTGTTCCCCTCCCCTCCCTTCAACCCTTATCTCTGCCCCGTTTACAAAGTGTTGTTTCCATTTTTTCCTTCTATTGTCTTTATTTTTATTTTTAAAATTTGAATTTGTATTGGTACTTATATATATATATACATCATGATCACACACAATATTGAGATTTTTGTACCAGCATATAATGTAATTTAATTCTCATTTTTCCCATACCCCACCGACCCTACAACTCCCCACCCCTATACACATAAGTTTTGTTTCCCTTTTTTATTACCATATTTTTTCTTCCCCTTTACTTATCCTACCCCCATTTCTCTTTGACTATTTTCTATTTCACAGTATCTACCATATATTCTACAGCTGATTTACATCTTTAGTTTCTCATACCAGAGAACAGATATGATATTTACACATCTGTGACATATTTTTTTCACTTATGAGTATGTCCTTAAGTTATGTCCATTTGAGTATAAATGACTCAAAACTTAATCTTTATCACAGACTATACTCCCATTTTATAGAAAAATCACATCTTTTTTATCCAGTCTCCAGTTGATGGGCTGAGCTGCTATGAACATGGGTGCACATATGTCACTGTGATATGAATCTTTTAATTCTTTTCTCTAAAAACCTAGCAGGGGAATAGCAGGGTCAAACAGGATCTCTAATCCCAGTTTATTTTAGGAATCTCCACACTGATCTCCATAGTGGTGGTACCAGTCTACATTACGACCAACAGTGGAGAGGGGTTCCTTTCTCCCCACAATTGGACTTTAACTTACCAAAGACTAAAGCTAGACCTGTCTCTTTCACTGTGTATTAAATTAAAATCAAAGTGGCTTAAGAAACTAAATATTCAAACAGAAACACTAAACCTTCTGCAGAACAGGTTAGGTAGAACTCTTGGAGACATTGGATTAGGGAGAGACTATGAACAAAACCTCTGTAGCACGAGAACTAGCAGAAGAAACCAATAAATGGGATCTCGTCCTATTAAAAAGCTTCTGCATAGCAGAAGAAACCTCCGGCAGGGCAAAAAACACAACCAACAACATGGGAAAAAATTGTTACCAGTGGTTTCTCAGACAAAGGGCTACTATCTAGAATATACAAAGAACTTAAAAAATCCAGCCCCCCCTAAATTTAAAGACCCAGTTAAAAAAATCTGAAATGAACCAACACTTTTCAGAGGAAGAAGTGAAACCAGCTAAGAAACATATGAAGAAATGTTCAACATCACTAGTCATTCGAGAGATGCAGATGAAAACATCACTGAGATTCCATCTCACTCCACAAAGAATGCCTGCTACTTCCATTGTCTTTTTAAAAATTGCTTTTCCAGGGCTGGGGGTTTAGCTCAGTGATTCTGGTGTCTGCCTTGTAAGTGCAAGGTCCCAAGTTTGATTCCCAGTAACCACATACCACAATGCCACGAGTGGACTCACACCTGTAACCCCAGCACTAGGGAGGTAGAGGCAGGAGGATTGCTGAGTTCGAGGCCTGCCTGGGCTACATAGTGAGCTCAGGGCCAGCCTGAGCTACAAAGTATGACCCTGTCTCAAAAAAAAAAATCCTTTTCCTCCCTTTCTTTTGCTTCCACCCCTGTTCTTCTCCCCATGTAAAGACGTTTTTCGTACTTTCCACTATCTATCCTCTATTTTGCTCCTTATTTATTCTTTGGGTTTCTTGCACAAGAGAAACAATGTGATGTTTAAACTTGCATGTCTGATTTATTTCTCTTAGAATTGTCTTGCGGTGCATCTATTTACCTAACAGAATGATGTTTTCTTTCAAATTAATATACTGTTAATGTGAATACATCAGTGAGTTAGAAGCTTAGTTCTTTATCTAACTTTGATTCATAGTATAGTTAGCATTAACTGGGAATGTGGGAAGCTAAGGCAGGATCATTGTGAGCTCGGGCCCAACCAGGCAATTTAGTAACTCAGATCCTGTTTCAAAATTAGAAGTACAAAAGAGGGTAAGGGAGACCTCTCAGTGTGCAGGTAGTATAATTTCCTTAATTTCCCAGTGTAACTGGGTCCCCAGAGTTTTTAAAAAAATCGTTGTTCCATTATCATAGTGAATATCATCTTCACAAAGAAAGAAAAGGTGCTCTGTATTTATTATATTCAGGCACAAATGTCTTGGCTCTGAGGTTCCTTCTTCACCAAACCCTGTAACATATAAGACCTGAAATGATTTACCAGGATCATGTTCTGCTAAAAACAGTACGGAGCCCAGGTTATTTGACTGTTAATCTCTTCCTCTGTCCCCCCTCCTTTTCCCTCTCCTCTTTCCCCTCCTTTCTCTCCCGCCTTCCTTCCCCGCTCGCCCTCCCCTTCTCTCTTCTCTCAGCCCTCCCTTTGCACTTCCTTCTTCTTCTTCTGAGCTAACTCTGGACCTAAAGAGAAAAAACTAGAATCGCAGCTGAGATGGAATCTGTGTATTGTTGTGCATTGCTGTCACGTAAATCATAGTGATGGATCATTTTAGAATATAAATATTGAACAGAACATTTAAAAAAATCCACTTGGCACTAGTAGTCTCTCCCCACCTCCCAAATTATGGTCGTATTAGGTAAGTAACACTCCATTTAATATTTAGTGAGTTGTTTATTGTGGATTTGTCATTGATTACTACAAGTTAGAAAAATCTTTGTAGCAAATGTGGGCATGGAGCTCAAGCACGTGGAGAGTAAAGGTGTATGTACACTTTAGTCTTGGCTCCTAAGTATAGATTTTTTTTTTTTGAGAGGGTCTTACTTTGTAGTTCAGGCTGGCCCTGAGCTCATTATGAGGCCCAGGCAAGCCTCGAACTCAGCAATCCTCCTGCCTCTGCCTCCCGAGTGCTGGGAGTATAGGTGGGAACCACTACACCTGACCTTATGGTGTGTGGCACTGATTGCCAGTGGGCCTGAGTCACCACACCCGGTATTGTTGTATATAGTTACCAGGTATTGAACCAGGGACCTTGTGCTTGCTAGGCAGACTCTGGAACCATTGAGCTAAATCTCCAGCGCTTAGGTATAGATTTTTCTTAGAAGATCTTGAATGAATTTATTCTCAGTTATTGAAAAGTAAAGTGTTAAACCTTTCATCAATAAAACCTTACGTGACTCTTTGTGTTGAGATAGATATTCATGATCAATCTCAAAAAGAGTGAGTATAGAAAGAAAAGTTATTGAATTAATTTCATACAAATCAAAACCCCAAAACATTGTACAGCCCATTTCACAACTCAGAGTATTAAATAGATATCATTCATGTGTGGGTTTTTTTTAAGCATTATTCAGTATATGTGGTTTTAGCCTTTCGTTTTCTTAAATATCCTCGTATGTGTGTTTTAAAAACTATCTTCCATTCTTAAAGAATTAAAGTCGACAAAACTGGCAAGCGTTAAGCATGCTAATTAGTTCGACATACTGACCAATTCTCTGAATTATTAGTTCAAAGAAGCGTGTAGACAGGGATGAAATTAGATTTGGATGTTTTTCACTCTAGTTGTTTTAGGATACCATGGTTGCTTTGATCTGTAAATAACATATGTTTTTTCATGCATGGTTCAGGATACTTCAAACATGTTCAAAATTTTGACTCAGATTTGGAGTCATCATTCTCACCCTTAGTTGGGTAACTTTTACTACACCTACTTTAGAAAAAATTTTTGAGTTTGTGTTTGATAGTGTAACCTAGCATATTTGCAGCTTTTCTTTGTATGTATTAGCTTTATTTTAAAAAATAAACTAGCATACCCTCGTTGTAAGGCAGTATGCAAAATTACACTATCAGTTACAAAGTTTATATTGACTTATTTAATTACTTTTAAGAATAAAACTGAAAGATTACATATTTCCATGTGTATCTGTGTGTTTATGTTTGGATGCACGCACGGATGTACCAAATTATGTTGCAAATGTATATGCACAGTTACGTGCTTTTAGATATATACTAAAGGTGAATGTTTACTTTGTTTTTATTAGCTAAATATTTATGTTTAACTTCAGTATTAACTAGAATTAATGTTAAACCTGGTAGAGTATCCAGAGCATTGTTTTTTTTTTTTTTTTGAGACAGGGTCTCGCTTTGTAGTTCAGGCTGGCTCTGAGCTCACTATGTAGCCCAGGCAAGCCTCGAACTCAGCAATCCTCCTGTCTCTGCCTCCCGAGGGCTGGGATTACAGGCGTGAGCCATCACGCCCGGCACTGTAGTATGTGGTGCTGATTGCTGGTTGATTGCTGGTGGGCGTGAGTCTCCACGCCCAGCATTGTATGTGGTTACTGGGGATCGAACTCCAGATCTTGCGCTTATGAGGCAGGTGCCGGAACCACTGAGCTAACCCTCCGGCCCCAGAGCATTGTTTTTACAGCTTTTGATGTTATATGAGAAAATTTTAGTGTGAAGAAGCACTTTCATAATGAGTGGCATCAAATGAATGGTAGTTGGGATGCGAAGGTAAAAATGCCAGGTTAGGACTTGAGGCATTCTCTCCCCAACTCCTGCGAGTACTGGGAATGAACCCAGGACCTTGACTACATCCCTGGCACCTACTACTCCCATGAAAAACATTGTTGTTGAAACAGAGTCTCAGAGTCTAAATTGCACTCCAGTTTGAAATCCTCTTGCCTCAGCCTCCTGGAGTTCTGGGATTATAGGAATGTGTCATCGCGCCTGGCTAAACTGAGAAATAATCTTGTATCCCTGTTTACCATACTCTCTCAGAAATATTAATTGATATAGCCCCTGTTCCAGCTGGCATGGGAGGCAAAAAAGTCAGACAGTGTCCTCTAATTGTGCAAATTTCTCATTTAGAAATAATATTGGAAACAATAATATCTATGTTAATTGTAGAAGTAAGATACCATTTTGTTTAATAAAGTCATCTTTTTGTTATTCATTAAACTGCATGATGCATTTCATCTGTGGCTTTTCTTCATTAAAATGTTACTGTAACAGTAGCCTCTTTCCTATGCAAGACATGCTGGAGTTCTAGTTGTAATTATGCAATTTATTTATATAGACTTGTGCCTTCTGACATTGTTTACTCATTATTGGCAATAATTTCCTCATTTTATTTTTTAGTTTATTTTTATCTTTATTTGTACATTGTATATATACATCATGATCACACTCAATATTGGGAATTTGTATCAGTATATGAAACGGTTTAATTCTCATTTTTTTCCCATTCCCCTACCCACCCCATAGCCCTCCACCCCCTAATTACATAAGCTTTGTTTCCCTTTTTTTATTACCATCACTTCTTTTCTTTACCCCTCATTCCTCAGCCCTCCACCAAATTTCCCTTTGAATATTTTCTGTTTCACAATATCCATCATACATTCTAGAACTCATTAATATCTTCAGTTTCTCATACCAGAGAATAGACATGATATTTACACATCTGTGACATATTTATTTCACTTAAGAGTATGTCCTTAAGGTATGTCCATTAGAGTGTAAAAGACTCAAACTTACCATTCTTTAAGGCAGAGTAATACTTGATTTTATAGAAAAAAACACATCTTTATCCAGTCTCTAGTTGATGGGCATTTGGGTTGTTTCTAAGATTGAGCTATCACAAACTGAGCTGCTATGAACATGGGTGCACATTTGTCACTATGATACGATTCTTTTAATTCTTTTGTGCATATTCCTAGCAGGGCAATAGCAGGGTCAAATGGGACCTCTAATCCTAGTTTTTTTAGGAATCTCTAAACTGACTTCCACAGAGGTTTTACCAGTAATTTCCTCATTTTTAAAGTTGTTGGTAAACTATGACCTATGGGCCAAATCCCAATTATGGCTTGTTTTTGTTTTTGTTTTTTTTGAGACAGAGCGTCTCACTCTGTAGTTCAGGCTGGTCCTGAGCTCACTATGTAGCCCAGGCAAGCCTCGAACTCAGCAATCCGCCTGTCTCTGCCTCCCTAGTGCTGGGATTACAGTGCTGGGGTCACAGAGCCACCACACCCGGCACTGTGGTATGTGGTATTGATTGCTGGTGGGCGTGAGTCACCATGCCCAACATTGTATGTGGTTACCGGGATTGAACTCAGGACCTTGTGCTTGTGAGGCAGGCACCAGAACCACTGAGCTAAATCTCAGACCCATGGCTTGTTTTTGTAATAAAGCTTTATGACATGTAGCCTCTCTTGTACATTTATATGTTGTTTGTCTAGTGCCATACTGCAGTGGTAGAGTTGAATAGTTTTAAGAGACTAAGTATCTCACAAAACCTAAACTATTTTGGGCCCTTCACAGAAAAAGTGTGCTGAATTTGGAGGAGGCGATTTCTAAGGCCTATGCCTGGCCTGCAGTGGATTTCCTTTATGTCCCTTACCATTCATTCTGAGTTGAAAAGTTCTTCCTGTTAGCAACTTTGCCTTATCAGTGGCATGAAAGTGCCTACTAGATTATTGGCTCTCAGAATGTGATACCTGGAACTAGTTAAGAATGCAGATTCTGAGTTCCCACCTGGATTTCTGATCTGCAGAAAAGGGGCCCAGAGCTGGTTTTCATTTTAGACCCTCCAAGTGACTCTGATGCATGCTGAAGTGGGAGAATCACTGAATTAAATGAAGTTCAACTGAAATGGGGATGTAGCTCAGTGGTAGACCATTCACATAGTGCCTGCAGAGGTTCCATCATCAGCACGGGAAAAAAAAGTTGGTTATCATTTCAGAAACTCGTGAGTTTAATAGTTTATATTTTCTTCTCTGGCAAATACATCTGTTATAAACTATGAATTAAAAAATATGAAAAACCTCTGAAGGACACATTTATGTTACCTTTGTGGATAACTTTAATGGACAAGAAGAAAAATAAATAATATGATTAATTTCTTCTTTTTTTTGGAGACAGGGTCTCGCTTTGTAGTTCAGGCTGGCTCTGAGCTCACTATGTAGCTCTGACAAGCCTTGAACTTAGCAATCCTCCTGTCTCTGTCTCCCGAGTGCTGGAATGACAGGTGTGAGCCACCACGCCTGGCATTTGTGGTATGTGGTACTGTTTGCCGGTGGGCATGAATCACCCCACCTGGTATTGTTGTATGTGGTTGCTAGGGATTGAACCAGAGACCTTGCGCTTGCTAGGCAGGCTCTGGAACCACTGAGCTAAATTTCCAGCCCTGTGATTTATGTCTTGATGAGGTTTTCTTTGCTTTGGTAGGACACGACTTTGAGTTATCTTAAAGTTAATGATATGAAATAAACAGTTTCACAAGATGAAAATTACTGAAGAGATATTTTGCTTTTAAAGAAAATACTTTAAGAAAAGAGCATTTAATTAACCTGTCTTTTTTGGTTGGATTTCTCAACGATTTAAGTGAAATCATTGTTGAATTGGCTTTATTTTCAATGCTAAAAACCACTAGGAATGAGCACCACTCAGACT
>PVIC010042457.1:0-15798 GCA_004025085.1 Thryonomys swinderianus
AAAAATTCCACAGTTAAACAACTGAGCTCCTATCAGGAATTTGATCAACATAGCCTAGGTAAATAATAGGATGGGAAAAGAACCCAGCAGTTCTGTTCTTTATGCCTCCTAATTATACAGTGAAGAAATAGAAGATGTCACAAGAGCACACACTTCAATAAACATTTGCCTGAGAAGGTATTTAAGAATCCACAAAAATCTCCCCAAAGGCCACTAAAAAGCCTTCTGTGTGGAGCGAATTCTGATTATAAAACATTTTCTGCATGTCTCACCCTCTTTTATAGGCATTATCGTTATTGCTTGTGGGTTTGGGGTTTTATTTTGCTTTTGCTTCTGTTGTAAACCTCTGAGCTGCATTCAGAAGTAGTTAGAATTGGTTTTCAATTATCACCAGCACCAGGGTTGGGCAGGCAGGGTCTTGTCCATTTCTTTGAAGAAAAGGCCTTCTCCTTCACTTTGCCTGCTAATAAACTCCTCACTTTCCACCCAAAACTTTCTGTAAAAGCTTGTGCTTTCCTTTACAAACTGTCTTATCTTACCCCCAGTGGAGTGAGTGAGACATATGAGAAGTTTTCTCCTTTTCAATGTGGTGAGGGGGCACCAGGCTTTCTGGGGTGAATTCTGACTTGCTCTTGTCCCCAGTGGTACTTTAAAAGAATGAAGGAATGTCCGCCAAGTTTCTATCCAGAAGTGAAAGGACAGGGAGAAATAGCAGTAAGTCTGGTAGTAGAATAACAATTTTGGTGAAATGCTTAATTGAAAAAGAAATACTCTTGACTTACTATGGTTGCCCTGTCCCAAAAGAAATGAATTTAGACTTTAGCACAGTGTACGGATTTGATAGCAAATAACAAAATCCCAAATTTTCCTTAGTGTCTTGATTGCTAAGTATTCCACTGTGGCCATAGTTATTGGTATAGAAATATTTAAACTTGGAAAGTGCAGGCTAGAGTGTGGGAATAAGTTGATCCCTGTATCTACTTCCGTGGGGTGAAGGGTTTGACAGAATAATCTTCTTATAGGTATTTGGATGTCTGTACTGTATTGCAGACATCCAGTAGACATTTGTTAGAACCAGTAGACATTTGATAGAAAAGATCTTCAAAATGTCACAAGCAGTGTTGTCACCCCAGGCAGGAAATTAAAAAAGGTTCAATTCTCCAGTTATGATATTTTTAACTAGATTACACCAAGTGACACTGAGTCTAATGAAGAGAATTTTTTTTTTTTGAGACAGGGGCTCACTCTGTAGTTCAGGCTGGCCTTGAGTTCACTATGTAGCCCAGGCAAGCCTTGAACTCAACAATCTTCCTGCCTCTGCCTCCCAAGTGCTAGGATTACAGGCATGAGCCACAAAGCCTGGCCTTTGTGGTGCATGGTACTGATTGCCAGTGAGCATGGCCACCACGCCCAGCATTGTTGTATGCAGTTACCAGGGATTGAACCAAGGACCTTGTACTTGCTAGGCAGGCACTGGAACCACTGAGCTAAACCTCCAGCCTGACAGATATGTTTTATTGTCCAAATGAAACACTGGAGATGATGGTCTACAAACTCCAAAGACTGCTTACACTGGGAGGATTTTTTTTATACCATCAGGACTTGAAAGCTTATGGTAAACCAGGGCTACGTGGTCCTTGGATTAAATTTCAGCGCTGTCACTTACCTACTCTGTGTCAGTGTGCAAGCCCTGGATCTCTCAACATTCAGTGAAACTTACTGGTAACACACTTATAGGATTATCATATGGAAAAAAGATTATATACAGTGTTGTGTGCACAGACAGAAGGAGGTCAACAGGCAGCACCTGTGGTCATCACCATTATCTTGATGTCTGTAGTATATGTATCATTTCCTCTGCCAAGACATCGCCAGAGCATAGGTAATCACATTACCACAGACAGCTTGTAAAAGGAAGGGAATCTCTTGCAAATCAAGGAATCAACTGTTAGGGCTCTTGTCTAGACATCCCCTTACAGCCTCATGCAGTCATGGGTGGAGCTTTTTCTGGAGTGGCTGGCCCTAAAGTGCGTGATGCTGGGTTGATTCATAGTGCGATGCTAGGATCAAGGGCACTAGGATTAAATGTGTGAGCACTACCCGCCCTAAGTTGTCTGGATAAGATATAAGGGAAAGAAAGAGCTGTGGTGTCCCTTGTTGCTTTGTTACCTTCTGCCTGCCACGAACTGCTTCCTCCTCTGTCACGTGCCACCTTGCCATGGAGCCAGCCGATTATGGACTGAAGCCTCGGCAAACTGTGAGCTAAATAAACCTTTCCACCTTTAATTCTGAGTGTTGGGCATTTTGTCTCAGCAGAGACAAGTAATCAAGATATCAGCCCAGATATTTGCAGGTGAATTTTAATCTTTTTTTTTCTACATAAAATGGCAGAAATAAATTACTTACAGTGAGAGATGACAAAAAAGAGGTAATTTCTCTCTCCTATTGTCCTGAATCATACAGTTTGCTGAGAAATTCTGGGGGACCCTACAGACCCGTAAACCAGTAGCTTGAAAGCAGCTTTGTTTTGGAAAAGAACATCCCTTTCCAGCCCTCAGAATGAACCAGTGCTGCTTAAACTTCCCTGCCCAGCCTGTGTCCACTTTCTGCCTATAAACCACCCGCCTCCATGGCTGGTTTCCTACCAAGAGAGGATCATTTTTTTATTACTGTTTTTGGCAGCATAAAATGCTTTATTGTTTTCTTTTCACTTTTATTAGTACCTGTTTGCAATACACAGAGTTTACATTCCTTGTGTGGAGCACATGCGTGACATGTCCCAATTCCTTTTTTCACACCTTCCCTTCCCTCCATCTCTTGCTTCCCTTCCCATTTGAGATGTGTCTCTCTGTTCCCTATGATCTATTTTTTATTTACTCTTTATTTAAAATTTGTGTTTCTCATATTAGAGAAACTATGCCCTATTTAATCTTATAAACTTGAGCTATTTGTAGGAAAATGAATGCACTTTGAGACCATGATGTTAAGCATCAGCTTTTGTCACTCAAGCCTTACTTCTACTGTGGTGACCACAGAACAATTTTGTTTTGTTCGCTTCCTCATTCTTGAGCAAACATTCAGAAAATTTACCCTCAGGGACCTCCTGTCATTTTAAATCAGAAGTCCTGGGCTCCTTAGCAATCCCCTTCATTCCATTCCAGAGCCAAGGACCTTCAAAACTGAGCTTGTACTTTGTTTTACACCAAAGGAAATTATAGGGCAGAGTAGTTAAGTGACTTATCCCAGGCTAGCAAGTCATAAAAACAATAGCTAATATTAGTTGAATGGTCCTTTCAGGCCAAAAGCTGTCTGTATATTTGTATACAGATTTTAGTTGTTCTTCAAGACAAGTGTGAGGGGATATATAGCACTCTTTTCTGCATTTTATAGAGGATAAGGACCATAGAGCACAGTGAGCTGCCCAAGATAATGGCCCTGAAGCTGGGAACCAGGAGGCCGGCACCAGAGGCCCTTGTCACTCACTGACTGTGCTGGCAGAACTGGGAATGGAACTTAGGTCTAAGCTGCTTGCAGCTTTCTGAATCCCATGTAAATATTGCTCTAGACCATTACAGTGAAAGATAAAGGCACGCTTATCTGCAGCTCGGGAACATTTATTCAGTAAATATTTTTGGAGTATATAACATAGTTATGGGTCTGTGCCTGGTTCTTTGGGGGAATATAAAAGGAGATATGACCCCTGCTTTGTCCCATTTAAATCAATGCATTTTCTTGAAATGGTGCAGCAGTATCCATAGACTTGCTACAACCCAGGTCCATTCTCAATGTAAACCATTGAGTCCTTAGGAAATCTGAAGTACTTGAAGGTTGAATTGAAAATAAATATAGTAAAGTATGAGTAAGGTATGTGGTCAGATTAAATCTTGAGTAGGTTGTGAAAATAAAGTAATAATATTGTCAGTATCTAAGAGCTTGTGGAATCCTGCAGTGATTTTGTTTTCTGCTTGCCACTGTTCTGTTCTAAGCTAAGGTCAGCCAGTCAAGCTGTGATTTCCTTGGGGTATGCATGGTTATGTGAGGCATTCCACCACAGGCTGGCATCTTAGGGAAGAAGACTGGATGTAATTTAATTCACAGGATGCTTTCCCTACCTGTTTTGCACTGGTGTCTACTTTCATTGTATCAAAGACAGTCTTATAGTTTTCAGATTTTCTCTGGTATCATAGTAAAAATATTGCCAAGCATTAAAATTCTTCTCTAAGAGTACCAAGATATTTTACAGGGTCCTTGTACCTATTACCACTTGTATACTTGGAGTAGAGAATGCTTAGATCTCCAAATCCCAGATTGTTGTGTTGAGAAAAGAAGTAAGCATTTGTTCCTGGTCTTGGGACAGACTCAGGATGCATGTGGTGGAAACCAAAGACTAGGGGCCATTTCAGCTTCCTCTGTGCTGTGCTGAGTCTGGCCAGAGCAGCTGTCACATTCCACCTTGTGCCCAGCATCTGACAATGTCTAAAATGATGATTAAAGCAACTCTAAGCAGCTAACATTTGGTGACTATGTTGCCCCAGGCATAGGACTAACTTCTTAGGAATTTCATATTTAATCATCATGATCAAGTTATAATTTAGATGTATTTTATGCTTGGAAATTTGTCTAACATCACAAAACAAGTAAGAGAGAGCCAGGGTCCAAACTCAAGTCTGCCTCCCCTATCTATAACTCTGGCCCGTCAACACATGGGAATCCTGAGGTGCATATAGGATCCATGGAAACAACCGTGACTCTTTGGGGGTGGAGAAGACAAGTCTGGGCATAGATTTGAGGAAATATCAAACTATTAAAGGGGACTTGATGGAAAAGAGCCTCCATGTGATATAGGCAATTTTGTGGAGGTAGATTTAACATGGTTGGTGTTAAAGGATTGGAAGCAGCATGATGACGCTATATTGAAGGGTTGTCTTTGGTAAGTGCATCAGTCAGTTTTGCATACCTGTGCGAATGCCTGACATGAGCAACTTAAAGAAGAGGCTTATTTGGTTTGTAGTTTCAAGCATCCACTCTGTGGTGAGCTGGCTGGAGGCAAAGACATTGTGGTGGAGTGGTGTGGCAGCGAAAGCTGCTCGCCCCATGCCAACCGGAAGTGAAGGGAGATGAAGGAAAGATAGACCTTTCAGAGCACCCTCCCAATGACCCACTTCTGCTCACTAAGTCCCATTTCCTAATAACTCATCCAGCTCTGAGCTTCTTAGTGGCTCAGTCCATTGATGAGGTTAGCGCTTTTACAATTCAGTCACTCTAGGCACCTCTAGGGCAACTAAGTTGACAATCAAGGCTAACTGTTACAGTACCTGGGTGAGGCGATTTGTCAACTTACCTGATACTGGCAATGATTTCATGATGTAAATGGGTATCAAAATGTCACGCCATGTACTTCCGATGGATGCATCTTTGTCAGTTACACCTGAATACAGCTGGAAACCAAGGAAAAGATTAATTTGGTAGAGAAAAAGAGTTTTCCCTCATATTCAAAGGCATCCAAAAATGGGATCAGAAAGCAGCCACTTCCTCACTATTGAAGGCTTTCAGGCCGAGGCTGGGCAGCTCTGTGGTGAAGATGGAATCACTGCCAATCCTTCTGTCCTTTGATTCCAACTAGCAATGCTCTCCTCAGTGCCTCTAAGTGCCCACTGAAAGAGTTCTTTTACCTACTTAGTCTTCTCAGTTCTCAAGGCTGTTCTTCCTTGCAGGATTTTCAGGGAACTGCCCAAAGGTCTGTAATGGCACAGTACAAAACAGATGATGATAGAAGGACAGCCTAAGGGAGTTAACAGGAAGGTTTGCCTGTGTTCGGACCCTTTTGCTGTGAGTGCATGCTAAAGTTACTTACCCTGTCTGCGCCTTGGTTTCTGCATTTGTTATGCTATAGATACTATACTAGAGTTTTACCTGAGTACCCATCATTAATTGGTTCTGGGATATGTGATGTGTTCCAAAAATTCTGAGTATCAAGTGGATTATTTTTTGGAAAGAATAACAAGTCACAAAAAGTTCTAGCTTATGTGTTGAGCACCAAAAAGTACCAGGACAAAATTGTGTCAGAATGCATCCAGAACCAGGTTCAGTGGGTTTCAGAGTAGTTGAGTACCTCTTTTCCCCTGTCTCTAGAGCTCTTCCCTGTGATTATTGTTAGTCCATGTTTATGACATACAAAGATTACATTCCATGAGGGTGGTTGGTATCAGGAGGGAAGGGGAATAAAGATGAGAGATGCTCAGTACCTGTACCACGTGCTAAGAAGCATGTAGACATCATGTACTCCAAACATGTATAAACGGAATAAAGATGAGATGCTCAGTATCTGTACCACGTGCTAAGAAGCATGTAGACATCATATACTCCAAACATGTATAAACACAATAAAGATGAGATGCTCAGTACCTGTACCACGTGCTAAGAAGCATGTAGATATCATGTACTCCAAACATGTATAAACGCAATAAAGATGAGATGCTCAGTACCTGTACCACGTGCTAAGAAGCATGTAGACATCATGTACTCCAAACATGTATAAATGCAATAAAGATGAGATGCTCAGTACCTGTACCATGTGCTAAGAAGCATGTAGACATTATGTACTCCAAAAATGTATAAACAGAATAAAGATGAGATGCTCAGTACCTGTACCACGTGCTAAGAAGCATGTAGACATCATATACTCCAAACATGTATAAACGGAACAAAGTAGTTAACCCAGGAATTTATACTTCTTTCCAATTGTATGTGTTTTCAAGATTAATGAATGAATTAATGCATTTAAAGGACAGTGTTTTTCTTGTTTCAGATGCTCAGGAAGTGTTGGCATTGGCTTTACAGACATGATGGTGTTTTGGGTTTGCTTTCAGCCAAATACACAAAGCATTTATTGAAAAATCAAATTGTGATAAGATCAACAGTGGCAGCAATTAGTAGTCGATGGCTGAGGCATAATTAAATTCCAGAGCTACACTCCCTAACTACTTTCATGTACTTTAGTCAGTTACTGGGTTAAAAGATATACCTGAGAGGGCCAGAGGGTTAGCTCAGTGGTTCTGGCGCCTGCCTAGCAAGTGCAAGGTCCTGAGTTCCATCCCCAGTAACCATATACAATGCTGGGTGTGGAGACTCACGCCCACCAGCAATCAATACCACATACCACAGTGCCGGGTGTGGTGGCTCATGCCTGTAATCCCAGCACTCGGGAGGCAGAGGCAGGTGGATTGCTGAGTTCTAGGCTTGCCTGGGCTACATAGTGAGCTGAGCTCAGAGCTAGCCTGAACTACAAAGTGAGACCCTGTCTCAAAAAAGAACAAAAAAAACAAACGAAAAAAAAGATATACCTGAGTTATCTCATTTATTCCTCCCGGAAAACCTAGTAGTATTATTTCATTTTATAGATGTGGAATGGGGGATTACACAGATTCTAGATGATTTGTCCAGTATTACCAATAAATGGCAAAAAAATAAAGGCGTGATTGGAATCCAGGTCTTTCTGTGTTCACCTTTGGGATTATTTCAGTAGTTGTGCAGTAGTCTTATGTAGGCCTTTTTGTAAGTTCTGCAATTAAGTGACATCAGAAATTGTTACAAGTTTGCATTGCTTCCTAGGCAGTGCCCTTAAATTCTGCAACTCTGAGGTTTACTTAACATGGGCAATAAAATGACATTTATAGAATAAATAGTACAATCCAATACTTACAACAAAAAGTGACAGTGGCCCTACAGTCTCACCACAAAGAAAGCTTTCTTATCATATTATAATAAATCATGTAGTGTGAAGATAATTTGAGAACAAAGTAATTATCAAGATCCAGCCTCAGGTCTGCTAATACTGTCTGCAGCTGGACACCCTAAGTATGCATGACAAGAATTGTCACAGTCCCTTGCAAGGGGGTGTCATGTTTTGGCCACATGAACACTGGCTTTGTGTGTTCAAGACTGTGGTGACATAATGTCCTGCTTATTTTTGGGTCTAAATTTTTTCAAACACTATTACTAGAAAAATACTCTAAAATAGATTATTTCTTCTGGCTTTCCTTCAGGAAGACTGAGTAAGAAAAGTATGATGCTGCTAAAATGGGCCAAAACATTCATGAAATGTCTGTGAATGCTGTAGGATATAGTTGAATATAAATTTTCTTCTTTGTCATAAAATAATGTGTGGCTGCAAGTCTAGGTGTTGGCAGTTCCTATGAATAGTAAGTAACTGTTGAAAGACATTGCTTGACTATGAAATTGATTGCATGGATAAACATTTTAAAGTATTTTCTCAAATCCTAGTTCTTTCAACTATGTTATTTCCCTCCCTGTTCAGGTTATGCTGCCTGTCTGTTCATTGGAAATCTCATTAAATTTTTATTGTCCTTTGTCTATTGTGTTTATGTTTCCAATTTTTCATCTTGTTTACTTTCCCAATATGGTACAATGAAAATATACACAGAATATAATACAGAACTATTCTGTGTAACAAAAAGAACTGTTTTATATTTCTTTTTTTTTTTTTTTTTGAGACAGGGTCTGGCTTTGTAGTTCAGGCTGGCCCTGAGCTCACTATGGCACCCAGGCAAGCCTCGAACTCAGCAATCCTCCTGCCTCTGCCTCCCGAGTGCTGGGATTACAGGTGTGAGTCACCACGCCCGTTACTGTTGAATGTGGTTACTGGGGATCAAACCAGAAACCTTGTGTTTGCAAGGCAGATGCCAGAACCACTGAGCTAAATCTCAGATCCTATTTTATAATTCTTAATTTTGTGCTAAGTAGAAATTATCAAGCAGAACAAACTGAAAACTGATTTTATAAGTGTCTGAACCCAAATCAGCATAGTCATTGTTTAAATAATTGTTTTTGTTTCTCATGACCAAAATGCTGTTATTACCCTTTATCCCTGTAGAGAGACATGAGAGTTAAACCAGATACACATCAAAGGCTTCCCTTTCTTAATGATCAGAGCTGACTGTAACTTGGGTCTATGGCCTTTTTCTTAGGTGATGGTTTTTGTGTCTGTGTTACAGTAGAGTGGCTGTGAACTCTTTCTTATTTTGATTTGCATGTTTATGGTTGGGCAGAGGCATTAACTTGGGAGAAGGAATGAACTGAGATGTTGGACCCGTGTACCAAGGAAAAGAGGAAATTGTCATTCCATCCCACCTATAAACAGTGGCCATTCTCTGGACATTCTGTAGCTAGCATACATATGTCCAGTAGGTAGTCTTACACAGAAAGATTTGAAAATCAATAATATTTAGGTAATTGTTACAGTTACTAAGGTGAATGACACTATCCAAGAAGAATAGATCATCAAAAAACGTAATTTGCTATAGGGTGAGATTTGGAAAAATGGTCATTTAAGGAATAGGACAGAAAGAACTCAGGAGGAAAACGGAGAAGCAGAGACATGGTTAAAAAGTAGAGAGTTGTGGGATCAGGAAGGAGAATGAAGTGGGAGGGAGGAAAGGGAGCCAGCCATGTGCCACGCTCAGGCAGAGAGCACACTGCAGGAGCTGGCCACGCCCGTGGCCGTCAGTGGGGATGATCCCTGACCTTGGGAACCTTTGCACCAGATGGTGGGAACCGTCGCTGCGAGGCGGTCAAACGCGAGGAAGTGGAGGCTGTGGCTGGGGACGATCTTTGGGTGTGAGAGGCGAGAAGGAAGGCAGGATGAAGTAAACCTGAGGGGGCCACTTAGACCTTGCAGGACTCTCCTTTAGCCTAGGATTTTTTTTTTCTGTTTTTGGAAAAGAAAATTGCTAGGAAAAAATAACAAATATACGAGGAGTTAAGGTGGTAGAATGGGTCTGAAGTTAGGGAAGGATGATTTTTGAGAAGGAAGAGAAGTTTCTTACATCTTGAGAGCAGTGACATAGCTGGTGAACACAGTGTGTAGATTAGAAATCCACGGTGTCTGTCCTGAGAACCCCAGTTTCTCCATGGAATGGGCAAGGATTTCAGAGTAAGTAGAAGCTGGGTGCTTAGAAAGCACAAGAAAGAATTGGGAGGTTGGATTTGTTGCTGAGGGTAACAAAGAAATCTATGGTCTCATTGAGGAATCACCCAAACTTGGAAACTTGAAATTCTAAGGAAGCCGACATGTTTTGCTGGGTGATCAGAGTTGGAAGCTTGTTAAGAAGCCCCAAAGCAATGGATTGTCAGGGCAAGAGACAGCTGGGTGGACTAACTGTCTGAGCGTGGAATATGGAATACGTTTTCCAGGGTATCACATGTAGGTAGCGATGAGGTTCAGAGTGGGTCTCTAAAGTGGAGCCTGGCTTTATAGGAAGGCAAAATATGTGACTCTGCTATGGCTTGATTTCAAGGAAATTACAAAGCAGAGCCACTTTGCAAAGTTTACCCTATCCTTACAGAGTATCCTCCAGAGTATGAAATTCTGTTGGTGGATGCTTTATAATAAACTAGAAAAGACCTGTACTTAGGAACATTTTAAACTCTAATAATTTTCCCATAAGCACAGATGAAAGAAGTAAGGGGGCTGTTCTTATCAGTTGATGCTGACGGAGGTAGAACCAGGTGGTGAGAATCCATGTGGGCAGTGAGTATGAGTCAGTGAAACTTGAGTGGCTGAAATGAATCCAGCTTTGCCCCATTTTCCCAAAAACAAATATAATACAATTAATATATAAATGCAAGATAATGGCCTTGCAAGTGCGCCACTAGGTCATTACGAATTGTACAGAGATACTCACAGTTTTGGGTTTTAGAAGCACAGAGAAAGACATTGGACAATTAGCAATACATTTGAATCAAGTCGATTGGAATAGTATACCTCAGTGCCCAGAATTGTATTTTTTTTTTTTTGAGTCAGGGTCTCGCTTTGTAGTTCAGGTTGGCTCTGAGCTCACTATGTAGCCCAGCAAGCCTCAAACTCAGCAATCCTCCTGCCTCTGCCTCCCGAGTGCTGGGATTACAGGTATGAACCACCACGCCTGGCACTGTGCTATGTGGTATTGATGGCTGGTGGGCGTGAGTCTTCACGCCCAGCATTGTATGTGGTTACCGGGGATGGAACTCAGGACCTTGCACTTGCGAGGCAGGCGCCAGAACCACTGAGCTAACCCTCCGGCCCCCAGAATTGTATTTTATTCAACTTTTACAACTTTAGTTTGTTAACTTAAGGAAAGAAAATATGAACCATCTTAATTCCCAGAGGAAAATCTTTAGTTTGTTAACTTAAGGAAAGAAAATATGAACCATCTTAATTCCCAGAGGAAAATCTTGAGTTTGTTAACTTAAGGAAAGAAAATATGAACCATCTTAATTCCCAGAGGAAAATAAAGAGTAGAGTTTGAGTGGTATGGGATTTAACAGGGTGGTAAATAAAATGGACCTCTGAGAGAAGATTTTTTACCAGAGGAAAGCAAGGCTCTCAGCAAAATATAAATGAATATGGTTAAGCAAGGTAAAATAGAACAGATTCTTTCATAATGTCAAGAAAATATTAGAGAAAATGCAGGAAGGAGCAATGCAAGGTTGGGCTGAAGGGAATTGGAATTTGCATTTGTGAAAATGTTTAACCAAATGTTTAACCAAAATATTGTTTTGATTTCAGTATTTGTTAGGTAGGACTTTAGTTTAGGAATATGGGAGGACCTATTTAGTAAATTTTAGGTCATTAACAATTTTCCAGTCTGGGTGCAATAGTGCGTGCCTGTAATTCCAGTGATTTATTAGGCAGGATGGAGAGTTCCAGTCCAGGCTAGGCAATTTAGTGAGACTCTATATATTTTAAAAAAAAAAAGTTTCCAAGGGCTAGGGATTTAGTTTAAGTGGTTCTGCACCATCTTTGGACACACAAGGATCTAAGTTCGATCCCTAGTACTAAAAAAAAAAAAAAAAAAAAAAGAAAGAAAAATTCCAGATGTAATGCATGAATGAGAAAACTGGGGCCAGGGATTTAGCTCAGTGGTTCTGGCATCTGCTTTGCAATTGCAAGATCCTGAGTTTGATCCCCAGTACCTCATACCACAGTGCCAGGCATGGTGGCTCACGCCTGTAATCCTAGCCCTCGGGAGGCAGAGGCAGGAGGATTGCTGAGTCTGAGGCCTGCCTGGGCTACATAGTGAGCTGAACCACAAGCAAGACTCTGTCTAAAAAGAAAAAGTTATGTAGGTAGAAAAACCTCCAAATAACTTTGGCAGTGATTACCAGTCCCTTCTGCCAATAAGGCAGCTTTGAGTTTCACTGTCATGCAGCCTCTTTCTGTACCAGTTATACCAACAAACTGCAAATTGGTCAGACAGCAGAAGGCAAGAGAGAGATAGTCCATGTTAATTGGCTCGGCCGAGGCTAGAGGAGACCACTAACTGAGAAAGCACCAACAACCAATATAAAATGTTTCCGGATTTCACTATTATACTCACTGCATGAAAATAAACATTTTTATGTGTTTGTGTATATATAAGTAGTCAGTGGTATAGCATGCACCAATTTTTATCCTTCCTTTTCACTTGACCTCAATCATAAGGATATCCCTGAATTAAATATTCTTTGCAAACATTGTTTTTATGGCTGTATAACTTTTTTCCCATTTTCCTTATGGGGATATACAGTAAATCATTTCAGTACATTTCTTTAAGGCAGCATTTGGGTTGTTTCTATTTTGTAAGCTATTGTAAGTCAACTTGTGATGAAAAATAGTGTACATAATTCTTTTTTCCTGGCCAGTGCTTTAGGAAAAATTCCCAATAGTAAAATTGTGAAATCAAAGAAAACCCACATTTCTAAGGTTTTTGCGACATATGGTCAAGTTTTCCTCAAAAAAGTGTAATACACACTTTGCATGTAGAAGGTGTTTAAAAGCCCCCATGAAGGAATGCTTGATTATAAAAGCTAATATTAAGGTGTTAGCTTTAAGGACCATTTTAAAAGTTCTGAGTTTGGACTTTTGCATTACGCTCACAACTGTAATATAGTGAGGAAGACAAGCTCCCTTATATGCCATCTGTGAAGGAATTTGTGCCAAATTATCCAAATGGACCTCTTTATATTACAGCAAACCTAGGAGGCAGGAAATGCCATGGATTTTGTTGCACTAGTTTTATTCCAGCCATAGCTTAAGTATAGAATCACGTGGGATCTGGCAGAGGTCATCAAGTAAAAATTCCAAAAAGACCAAATGTGCTGGGCGTTTGTGGAAGACGGCCCTGGATTTGACTATGTTCATGTGGACCCTTTTTCATATTGTAGGTCCAGACCACCACCGGGGGGTAGTTTAGGCCATAAAACTAGATACTTAACCGACACTGCTGTCCTTGTTTAATGTGGTCCATGTGAGCTATGAAGACTCGAGGGTGGGTTGAGTATTCTGTGAGGCTGTTTGCTTCTGGCTTTTCAGGAAGTGGTCCACAAGACTGTATAAGGGACAGAGGTGGGCAGGAGATGTGGGTTTAGGCTTCAACCCCAGTTCTACCATTTACTGGCCATTTGACCTTGGACAAGTCGTTTCATCACCACGAAACTTGGTTTTAATTTTCTCCTCTGCAAATCAGTAGCCTGCTCTGTAGATTCAGTTGTAAGGATAGAGTAATGCCTATGAAAGACGTAGCACAATTTCACTTCTGAGTTTTTTTGGTTTTTAAAAAACTACAAATGCATCCCTATTATGTAAAATCTCTCTCTCTCTCTCTCTCTCTCTCTCTCTCTCTCTCTCACACACACACACACACACACACACACACTCAAATACATAATTGCAGCTTATTTTGTAATAGCAAAATGTTAAAAAAAGATCTCTTTGTAGAAGACAAATATAATTAGCCCGTGCCTAGGAGCTCTTAACTGCTGCAATGTGAAGACAGTGACCAGATGGTGCCTCTGATGAAAGAGGCATCACCACTGAGAAAGCACAGTTTGGCCTGTTGGCTCTGTACTGTCAAGTCTGCTTTCCGTGGGTGAATGTCTTACCTCAACTGTAGTCACGTAATAAACATTTATTAAGTTTTCCACATACTACAAGTCTGAAATTTAAACGCTGTATTCATTTTGATATGTACTCTTTGTTTCATCATATAAATGTTAAAGTCTTACAAAAACTCTTATGGAAATCCTCTCATACATGCTGAAGAATGCTCTGTCCTCAGTCGTGTAACTTCTTGGCATACAAAGCTCGCGTTAGGAACTTCTCGTGAGAGGTAGGGAAAAGTTTAAGGTTAGATTCTGAATATATGAGACTGTTAAAACACGTTTTGGCAAGTGCGTGCTTCACTAATAAGTGAAAGGAGCCGTGGCTTTTCTCCTAGAGCTTCAATACCTGAAGCAGAACGATTCTGTTTTGGCGGTGCAGGGATATAGCTCCGAAGATGCGGAGGAAGCGCAGACAGCAAACGCTGTTCTCTCTGTCCGTTGGCCGCGCAGGGATTTCCCCGCCGCTTTGGGCTTCTGGCCCAAGAGCTGCCGTGGCTACCGTTGAGAGCTGCCCCTGAGTAGAAGAGACCTTTGGGACTCTGTCTTCCAAAAGGAAAAATGACAGTCTTTGTTGTCACTGACTTCATAGGAAAATTAATGTGCCTAGCTGAACCAAGAACAATGTGTAAAATGCAAAATAAGAAAAGAGTAGAGGGGCCAGAGGGTTAGCTCAGTGGTTCTGGCGCCTGCCTCGCAAGCGCAAGGACCTGAGTTCGATCCCCGGTAACCACATAGAATGCTGGGCGTGGAGACACGCCCACCAGCAATCAACACCGCATACCACAATGCCGGGCGTGGTGGCTCACGCCTGTCATCCCAGCACTCGGGAGGCAGAGACAGGAGGATCGCTGAGTTCGCGGCGGCTTGCCTGGGCACCACAGTGAGCTCAGGGTCAGCCTGAACGACAAAGCGAGACCGTGTCTCAAAAGCAAAAAAAAAAGAAAGAAAAGAAAAGAGTAGAGATACACAGTGTCATTAATAAGCCATCTATTTACAAAGAGCTCATTCCCCCCTCCCACCCCGACCACGTAATGTAGTAATTTATACACATTTTTTGGTAGGGCTTACGTTTGGTGAAATTTCTTTATAAGCGAAACACACTCAAATGTTTTTTCAATTGAATTCTTTATTGGTACATTTTATATACCGCTCGCAATCACACTCAACATTGGGGAATTTGTACCAGTATATGACATGAGTTAATGCTCATTTTTACCCATATCCCAACCCACCCCACATAACCCCACCCACTATATACATGCGCTTTCTTTTTCTTTTCAAATCGTGCTTATTCTTTCCCCTCATTACTTAATCAATTCCAGCCTAGTGTTTCTTTTTTCTTTGCTGAGACAAAAGATCCAGTAGCCAAAGTAAAGGAGGAAGGGTTTATTTGGCTCACAATTTCTACAGGTTTCAGTGCATAGTTGGCTGGCTCCAAGGCAGGGTGGTGTGTGAAGGGAAAAATAGTTCATGGCAGCAGAAGACAGCAAACTCAAGCAAGCAGCCAGTGACAAGTGACAAGATATCTTAGCTTGGTTGTTCACCCTTAGGCCAGGTAGCATTTACCCCTTAATCCTAGCACTGCGTCATGAGTCAGTCCCGCCTCACATCCTCCATCCCAGCAGAACTACAGCAAAGAATCAGTGGACTGACTTGTAATCCACACTCTAGACGCAGCCACCCCTGAAAAGCCCCATCTCTGGCTATGTGAAGCTTCGGGGAAATCTAGATACAATCTATAACAATATGTGTTTAACACTACGAACTTTTATACTTGTTCAACCTTCATTTTCCAAACAATTTTAAAATTTAGAAAGGAGTTACATGTTGTTTTATCTCATTATAGATAATTTCAAGAAACACATTTCAAGAAAAAAA
>PVIC010042458.1:0-15776 GCA_004025085.1 Thryonomys swinderianus
CCTTCCTCCTTCCTTCCTTCCTTCCTTCCTTCCTTCCTTCCTTCCTTCCTTCCTTCCTTCTATTCCTTAGACTGGGTAAATTTCATTGTTCCAATTTAAGGTCGCAATATTTTTTCTTTACTAAAATCAGCTTTTGACCCAATCAAGAGAATTTTCCCCTTCAGTTATATTTTCAGCTCCATATACATTTTGATTTATTAGATTTTTTTTAAGACAGAGTCTCTCTTTGTAGTTCAGGTTGGCCCTGAGCTCACTATGTAGAAAAGGCAAGCCTCCAACTCAGCAATCCTCTGCCTCCCAAGTGGTGGGATTATAGGCCTGAGCCACCACACCCGGCTCTTATTAGATTTTTGCCTTTTGGTCAATATCTCTGTTTCTGGATACATTATTTTTCTACCTTTTTCTACTTCTTATGGTTTAGTTTAGAATATTTTAAGCAGTTTTTTTTTCAGTAATATGTTTAATAGATCTGTCTGTAGGTAATTTTCTTTATTCTTTGAAAAGAAGAAAGATACTATTTAATGTGAATTAATCCAGTATTAATGTGACATTCTCTAATTGTGTTTTTTATTTTTACAAATTTTATTGTGAAATAGGTACATTTTATATACACATCATGATCACACTCAGTATTGAGAATTTGTACCAGTATATAACAAGACATAATACTCATTTTTTCCCATTCCCCTTCCCAGCCAACAATCCTCCTCCCCTAAATGCATGAGTTTATTTCCCCTTTTACTTACCATCACTTTTTCTCTACCCTTGTTACTTACCTCTATCCACCATTTCCTTAAGGATATTATCTATTTTAGAGTTCCTAGCATACATTCTAGGACTTATTTGCCTTTTCAGTTTCTCATACCAGAGAAAAGATAAAGTATTCACACATCTGTGAACTATTACTTCACTTAGTGTATGCCCTCAAAGTACGTCCATTGAGTATGAATGACTCAAACTTATATATATATATATATATATATATATATATATATATATATATATATATATATTTTTTTTTTTTTTTTTTTTTTTGAGACAGGGTCTTGCTTTGTAGTTCAGACTGGCTCTGAGCTCACTATGTAGTCCAGGCAAGCCTCAAACTCAGCAATACTCCTGCCTCTGCCTCCCCAGTGCTGGGATTACAGGCGTTAGCCACCACGCCCGGCACTGTGGTATGTGGTATTGGTTGTTGGTGGGCGTGAGTCACCGCGCCCAGCATTGTATGTGGTTACCGGGGATCGAACTCAGGACCTTGCACTTGCGAGGCAGGTGTCGGAACCACTGAGCTAACCCTCCGGCCCAAACTTATAATTCTTTATGGCAGAGTAATATATATTCCATTTCATTAAAAAATACATCTTTGTTATTTATTTAATCTCCAGTTTGATGGGCATTTGGGTTGTTTCCAAGATTTAGCTATCACAAACTGAGTTGCTAGTAAATCTTTTAATTTTTTCATGTTTTTACCTAGCAGGGGAATAGCAGGGTCAAATGGCAGCTCTAGTCCTGTATTTTGAGGAATCTGCACCCTGATCTCCATAGTGGCTGTACCTTTCTACATTCCCACCAACCGTGGAAAAGGGTTGTTTTTTCTCCACAGCCTCACCACCATTTGTTGAAGGCTAATTTCAAAATAGCAGCTATTTTTTCTGGAGTGAGATGAAATCTCAGCATTGTTTTCATTTGCACCTCTTGAATGACCAGTGACGTTGAACATTTCTTCATATGCTTCTTAGCTGCTTTTACATCTTGCATTTCTGATACAAATGGCTATATCTGTGCCAAGAGCCAATCTAACATATTATCCAGATGTATTTCAACATCTTTTTCTAAGGGTTTGTCTTCTCTTAGACATACACAATAATTTTTAATTCCCTTATTTTTGTTTGAGTGTCTTAGTTCCTAATGTCAGTTTCCTAAAAGAAGAAAGATATGCCAGAAATATCTAAGTCACATGAGCTGTAGGAAGGAGAGGATTTTGACAGTGGAGATAAGAACAACAGTAGTGACTATTGCTCCTTCGAGCCACTCTGATGAAAAACACTGATCAGTGAACAGAGCATGTATTCCAGGTAATTGGGGGTAGGGTCTCCTTTCACTCTAGTGTTTGAAAAACTGTAAATAAACTATTTGAAAAACACATACATAACGCCTGACTTAGGACAGATTTGGGACATATGAGTAGATTTTAATGTGCCAAAAAATCTAAATTTATTGAAATAAACTGTTACTGCCCATCCAAGCCTTCTCATACAGAGTTCAAATGACTTGCCATCCCCAACATGATGTATTATATAGGTTTTTTTTCTAACACATATAAAGTTTCTCTTTATATCAATATAAGGAACTCAATTTTTAGTCTCCTATTTCACTGCCTTTCCTGAATCTTTCTCTTATTTTATATATTTATATAAATGGTTCTGCTGTTAATTATATTCATTTGTCTCCACCATATTGTGAAAATGCTGAATTTTCCTTCCTCATTATGCTTACACTTTTTAATGTCCCATTTAGCGTCCTACTCTAATATGGAGCAGGCTGTGCACATGTTCACTTTTTGAAAAAGAAATATAAAAATATCAGAATGAAAAAATTTAAAAATATAAAATGAATGTTTCTACAATCAAAATTCAACTTAAGAAATAAAATAATACAACATTTGCATGGTCCTGTCTATTCCACTGCCAGGTATGTACATAACATAATTTAAAGAATCATATCATATATGTGACATATGTGCACCCACATTCATAGTAGCTCAGTTTGTGATAGCGAAATCTTGGAAACAACCCGATGACCATCAACTGGAGACTGAATAAAGATTTTTTTCCTATAAGATAGAGCATTACTCTGCCATAAAAATGACAAGGTTGGGGCAGAGATTTAGCTCAGTGCTTCCGGTGCCTGCCTTGCAAGCACAAGGTCCTGAGTTCAATGACCAGTAACCACATACAATGCTGGGCGTGGTGACTCATGCCCACCAGCCATCAATACCACATACTGCAGTGCTGGGTGTGGTGGCTCACGCGTGTAATCCCAGCACTCAGGAGGCAGAGGCAGGAGGATTGCTGAGTATTGCTGAGTTTGAGGTTTGCCTGGGCTACATAGTGATTTCATGGCCAGCCTGAACTACAAAGGGAGACCCTGTCTCAAAAAAAAAAAAAAAAAAAAAGACAAGTTTAAGTCATTTATATTCAAATGGACATGCCTTCTGGACATACTCATAAATATAAATATAAATAGGTAACAGATGTGTAAATATTGTTTCTCTTCTCTAGTATGAGAAACTGAAGGTGTAACAGTTCTAGAATATGTGATAGATATTGCAATATAGAAAATATTGAAAAGGAAGTGGGTGTTAGCATAAGCAACAAGGGAAAATATGATAATAAAAAAGGAAACAAAGCTTATGTATGGAGTTGGCAGGGAGTTGTACGGTGGGTAGTCAAATGGGAAAAATGATAATTAAATTGTGTCATATACTGGTACATGTTGTCAATATTATCTGTGATCATGATATGTACGTATAATGTACCAATAAAGATTAAATTAAAAAAAAACTAAAAAAATAATAACACAATGGGAGCTGGGAATGCAGGCACATGCCAGTAATGCCAACCCTCTAGGAGGCCAAGGTAAGAAGATAAGAAGTTTGTTTCTGGCTGGGTACAAAATGTTTAGATATCTCATTTCATCTCAAAATTAGAAAATAATAATGATAATCAAAATAGACCTAAGAATTAACTCAAAGTGAGAGACATGTATGAATATTTGTTACTTGAAAAATTACAATATAGTTTTATTTTATTGTGTGGTAGTATCTAATAATGTTGTTTTCTCACAATTTAATGATTATACTCCTTTATTTTTTCCTATCTAGAAAATGTCATTTTAAATTTAGATGTCATGATGCCTGTTTATGTTTTAATAATTCAATTATGTTTATAGTATAACTAATGTATAGCTATTGAAAACAAAATCAGTCATTACTCATTGCTAATTCTAAAATATTCTCAGAAATGTACATTAACGCTGTATAAAGCTTTCTCAGAAAAGCAAAGGACATTTTTATTATAAGAACGCATTTTTAAAAACATCTTTTTACTATATTCAAAATTCTGAACACTTGTGTACTCAAATGTATAATCTATCATAATCAGGATTATTTGCAAGAAATTTAACCATGTATGAATTTTATTATATGTCTGTAATGAACAAAAAATATATATTTCACGTCTTTCTATTTCTTGTAAGACACAGAAATTCTTCCTGCCTGGATCAGTTTTCCTTGCTGTTTCCTGATACTCATTTTTATATTACCTGAAATAGTATTATGTCTATTATTGGTCTGGAAATGCACTTTTGTATCACAGTGATGAAGAAGAAAATAGCAAGGGTTGTTAGCATCTCATGAATACTCCGTGGATATGATGTCTGGCACATTCTTCACCAATCTTTGGGAACTCTGATTACTTTTTTACTTTTGCCCTGTAAAATACAAATTATGCAAAAAAATAACACAGATGTGAGAATATAGCAATGACGGTTAAAAAAAATCAAACAAGGAATGACTCTCCCAGGCAGCATTTTATTGATGGGGCAAAATGAATTACTAATGAATTTTGTATTTCAACAAAAGAAATCTATGGTGTCTACAGAATGACCCACTTATATCTATGTTGTTTTAAAGTCATAAGAATATACATCCATTTAAAAGAATATTTTAATATTCAATTTATTTACTTTTTCAAGTTAGGATCTATCTTTCCGTGTTATTTTTGAGTGAAGCTTGTATTTGTGGCATAAAATGAAATTCACTGAAAAATATTGCACTGTATGGAGTTTGAATAGTATGTACACTTTTTCATAATGTTTTTGTTGTTATTCTTTTTCAGATCAACATCTAAATGACCTTAATGTTTTGACTAACCTTCAGAATTCAAGCTTTAAAAATATTTTGCATACATTAAGGAAAAACAGGAAAACAAAGCAAAACAAAACAAAAAAGCACAATGCAGCTAGATCATTAACCTGAGTCGGTGCCAAGATAACTGCTTCAAGATCAGAATTTACTTGGGGGAAGAATGTCAATAAGCCGCGATGAGTTCCACAAAGTAGGTGCCTAACAGCAAATAGAACAATCACTCAAAATGACACATTTCAAACCCAAAGAAATGAGAACTGTGTCAATTGACTTCATCCAACAGACTAGAAACTGGACTTGAAAAATTCTTAAGGAAATCATGACCATACACCTAGCTTTTTAACACAGTGCTGCAATTTTACAAGGTGTACTCATAAATTCCAGCACTTTCATGGCAAATACTATTTAAGCTTTTATACTGGTTAAATAGATTATTGTTTTAATACACCAAAATATATCATTGGCAATATGAAAAAAATAGGTGTTTAAAAAAGGAAAACTTGTTAATTTCACAAGAAATACAATTCCTGTCATATTTCAAATGAAGCAGCAATGTCAGTCAAGCTGCCCCATATTTTAATAATAGTTTAAACTTAAAATATTTATTAAACAACGTCTGCATACTATAAATTATACAGTAAATTATAAAATAGATCATCTAATCCCCAAAGTGTTAAATGTCAGGCAATGTCTAGGTTGGGATTTGGCAAAAAGTGTGCAGGGTGTCAGGTCTGGACATTCCTTAAGTCAGTACTGAGTATTTAATGAATTCTACTATACTCTAAGAAGTAGTAATAGGCACAAAATGTATTTATACTTAGAAATACTTAAAATATGAATGCATTTATATGCATTTATAAGAGGTTCATGCATTTTTATTACAAAAATTACGTTATACAGCTGTGTGAAGGAATGCTGAATATTGCAAAGTAACTTTCTATTTACGTTTTTATTCTGGAAGACTAATGTTTAATAAATGGAAAATATAACTCATTTCTGAATTTAGAAAGTGATTTTTTCTATTGCGCTTTATACAGTGTACTGCTTATTTTTCATAACATACCTGTTATTAATCAATGAGCAGTTAACAATTTGGCTGTGGTCCAGGTATGATGTAGCTCAGTGGTTCAGCACCGGACTGGCAAGTGCAGCGTTCTGAGGTCAATCCTTGGTACTTCCCTTTAAAAATTCCAAAAACCCAAGACAATTTAGGGATGATTCAGATACAGTATAAGGAAAAATACACAAAGCTATCCCTTCTTTTTATCTTAGTTATGTCTTTTAGTAAAATTTGAAACTAACAGATCCATGTGAGAAAGTAGCCTAATGAAGTGGTAATTACCTACTCAACGATGGTGCGTTTTGTAGTTTTTGCTGTGGTTTAATCATCCTGAGTCAGGAAGCTTTCATTTCATTGCTAAATATAAAGAATGTATTTTTAAGAAATTATGTAAAACAGTTAATAGAGTGCTTTTATTTTCACATAAAGATGCATTTGAAATAGTTACTTATTAAGACTAAACTTTTATTTTAGTTAAGAAAATGAGGAAAGCCTTGTCTTGCATACAGAGGACAAATGTTTCTGTCAGTTCTAGAAAGTGATGACACTGATCGAAGCAGCTCATAGACAGCACAGCGATACTGACCCTCTTCAGTCACAAACACAGTGATGTGACCATTTTAACACAGAAATGTCGCGGCAGCTGTTTGCCTTTAAATAGTAGAATGATTCCTTGACAAAAATTATATTATATTTAAATTTACCAAGAATAGATTTGATTAAATTTCTTATGAAAAATAAGAAATCTAGAGCTTTTTTGTGGCAGAAGGTGACAAGAAGATACTTAAAGTGGCTAAACAATGTGAAATTTTATCTAAAAATGCAAAGTCTAATATCATTTTCATGGGATTAAAATGACAGAACAATTGTTATTTTTATAGAGAGTTACCTTGTTCAAATATGGTTAAAATATGTAGCTAAAGTACTTACCTTATGCACTGTAGCTCAATTTAAATTTGGGCTTGTCTTTAATGACCTTTCAAGTACTGACTGAGTTTATCTATACAAGTTGAATGATCGACATTGTTTTTCAATATAACAGTCTAAACATATGTTTCAAAGACTCTAAACACTGATATCCTCTACTGAAAGGATTTTTTTTTTACTTAATACACAAGGATAGGTACAAAGAATGATCTGCAGAAATGAATTTCAATAACTACTTTGTGACAAAATTAATCTGACTTGAATAGCACAGGTAGGTGGTTGCATACATGTGTATGTGCATTCACGTGCATATAGGACAAAGAATATTTAGCTAAGAGTCTCCTAGGACTCAACTTCTTCTTGATGAAAGCAGATATCTTAATTCCTTCCAGTAATAAGAAAATATTCATATAGATGACATAAATCATGAAGGCATGTTACTGTATTAAAAAAACAGAGCATATTTAAAGTAATTAAGATAATGTAAATGACATATATTCTGTTATATGACTGATGAGCTTTTTGTATTTAGTATTAGTATTATGTTTAATAAAGGCTAATAGATTAGTATTTTCTTTTACATCTCTTGTGATATGTTTATAATAGTGAGTCTCAGCTTGTTCACCTGGGCAATTTTCTGTTTCCCTGACAGTTCCCACAATAGCAATGAGCTTATCTGATGGCTGCTGCTTTCTTCCTGTCATTTGGAAATGAGTTACTGTCATGTGTTCCAAATAAACTGAATGCTGGTCTTTTGAACAAGGATTTGAGTTGTTTGATATTTTAGTGTTTTCCTTTTGTACTACAGAACATGCTTAAGTCCAAAGAGATATACTTCAGGAATAGTGCCTTGTAAATCCTGTTGCTACTGTGGAATCTGGGATTTGTCTCCATGGTCACTAAGCCAAGCTGACACTGAAGTTTCACAGCCTAACACTGACACTGAGGACCAAAGAAGGAAGAGTTGTTTATGTAAAAATAGGCAACTATGAATTATATAAACACTCCATCTATTGCATAAAGAGGTAACGTAAATTATTTGCAATAATATATTAAAATATATTTTAGCTTCCAATTTCTCAAATAACAGTTTGCTAATTTTTCTAATCTTATTTATGGACTAATAATTCATATATATATATATATATATATTATATATACCTATGAATGTGAATTAGACTGTCAATATAAATGTTAGGAAAAATGAGAATATATTTATTAAAAAGCTGATGTTATGAACAATCCTAAAAAAATAAAATATTTTCAAATACATTTCTGACTACATTTAAAAAATAAAGAAAAAAATGCATATAATTTCAGGATCTCTCAATCCTGAGAAATGTGACAACCACAAGTAATTATTTTAAAAATGAATTCCATTAACAATTTTTAAAATGTCAAAAATTATATCTTATACATGCATGCCCATTTCTTTTTTTTTCTAATATATTAATATATTATTTTGATTACTTGTGTTTTGGCCTTAATTTCCTGTGTGACTAATAAAATATTCTCAAATCATTTTTAGTGTAAATAAACTTACATAAATTTTGCATAAACTTTCTGAATATCTTATTTCAGGAAGCACTTGTTCTGTCTATAACAAGTAGGATCTTCTGATCCTTATCCCTACAACAATGTGTGCACTGCTGGTATTCAAACACTTGCAAAAAGGGCAAAATTATTATAATTAAATAAAACTGGACAAAGCAAACAAACTTTGAAAATTTCTCACTTTTAAATAGAAACAACAGTAATTATTGATGTGTATGTCAGGGTTTCTCTTAAGACTTCAGACAGAAGTAATCAAATGTGACAATGTAAAATAAAAATCTGTTGTCTTGCTATTTTCAGCTTTAGTAGCTGAAGAACATATTGGAATGTTTCATGCTGTAGAAGTAGAGAACACATTTAGAGATGGCTATCTAGCTATCCACGAGAAATCATCTGCCACTATGTTTAAAATTATATGTCAGAAAAAAGGACTTATAGTATGAGTTCATTTTAAAAACAAAACAAAAAAAACTTTAAACATTTAGCCAAAAAGGGGTATGGTAACCTAAGAAATAAAATCGGGATTTTTAACATGATTAAACCCCCCAAAATAAAAATATTGGAAATTTGCCTACACATACTCTCAGTACAATCGCATACATGTTTGATGTAAAGGTTGGTAATGGAAAAATCTAACATTACTTAGTAGAATCCTCATAGAATATATAGTGATATATTCCTTTTCTATAGTCAGTTTTTCTTGTTTCAGTTATGACAAAATTGGAATAAAATGACTTTGATTTTCCTGTGATAGTTTCTTCAGTTGTTAAATATATAAGAATATCATATTTTACCTTTGCATTTCAACTAATAATTAAATGCTAATCTTAAAAGATAGAAGCAGGCTGAGGAATAATTTTCAATCATGTTTTACATTTCTAATTTATTCATTTTATTACAATTAGATATCAGAAAATGTCAAAATATTTCTATGTAGATTCAAAAAATGTAAACAGTCTTCTATCTAGTACATTGTTTTAGAGCTTATTGAATTTTTTTATTGAGTTCATTGGTACATTTTAGGTGCAGGTTATGACCACATTCATCATGGAACCTGTACCTGTACACGGGGGGCCTACAGGACTGCACATTGGCCCTGTCAGTCTCCAGGTTCAAACTGATTATTAACACTGTTTTTTACTGGTATCACAAAGTAGTGTGGTAATAAAAATATGAAATACGATCTCAATGAAATTCTTCTCTTATAGGCAACAAATAAAACAAACATAACCAAAACAAAATACCAATTTAATCACAGGAAATACGACATTACTTTCCTTCTCTGGACAATAATTTATGGCATGAAAGATGAATATATGATTCTACTTGTATTAGTCAAAGGGACTAAAGGATTAGTATTTCTACCTGTTCTGCTCTATTTTCAAGGAAAAGATGAATACAATCAACTGTTTATTGCAATACAGAGGCTGAACATACTAAAAAAGTTGAAGGAGAAAATCAAATCTATGATTTTCATTTTATATGACAGAAAAACGGCTCAGGGCTTAAATATTATTTCTTATTTCGTGAAGTAAATAAAGAAACATATTTATAATTCAAAGCTAATTCAATTTCTTATATACTGAGAAATGGGAGGATTTTTCATGTGTTTTACTCAGAAAATAAAAGTTTTACATTTCAAGTTTCTGCAATGAGATGGTTTGAGACCCTAGTAGGGGCTTGTTGGGAATGTTATGGAAATAGAGTAAAGCTTTAGATCTTGGGAATAAAAGTTATTTGGAAACACAGGACAGATGGAAATGAAAACATGCTGCTTGCAAGTGAATGTCACGTTGTCCGGAGCACTAGGATACAGCATGAACCATGTAAATTAGTCCCTGTGCTGAGAGAAGCATGGCGATGCCGGTCATGTGACAATGTTTTGTTAGATTGAAGATTGGCTTTAAGTACAAACACTTAAAAAAATTAGAGCACATACACTTTACTGAGGAGTGAGCTTCAGTGACTAGTAAGAAAAACGGTGAGAGTCACTTTTTTTTTTTTTTTTTTTTTTTTTTTTTTGAGACAGAGTCTCGCTTTGTAGTTCAGGCTGGCCCAGAGCTCACTATGCAGCCCAGGGAAGCCTCGAACTCAGCCATCCTCCTGCCTCTGCCTCCCGAGTGCTGGGATTATAGGCGTGAGCCAACACGCCCGGCGCGTGTGACTTTTTTAAACGCTGTATTGTGTGTTAATCTTAACTGATATTCATAGCTAAATGGTTCCCTTTGCAGAAGCGGGGCCAGGTGGAGGCGGGTCCAGGAGGCGGGTCCTTGGAGTGTGTGTCTCCTGCCGGCGTTCTGTGCTGGGAGCTAGCATCGTGGCTCTACCACATACTTCCATGGCGTTTCTTCCACGAGCCACTCGACCATGGACTGAACCTCTTGAACTACGGGCCAAGATAAATATCTCCTACTTTAAGTACTACTTACGGGTGTCAAGTAGTTTCTCTAAGTCAGGAAAACTAATCAACAGGCATTTAATGAATACAGGTGAATTCACTAAATACACATTTAGTGAAAACACGTGTTTGTGAATCATCAACCATGAGGAGAGACATTAAAAATTCACAACGACAAGATGGTTCATAAAATCAATAAAAATACACATTTTATCGTGCTCTGACTCAATATACTGTTGGGCCATATTTATCATACAAAAAATCAATATCATGCATTTTTTCCTTTCTTACAGTACATATTCTACTTGTAAAAGACAACATCATTTTCTGGCATGCAATCAGTGTACAAAATACATATCAGTGAATTTTTATGATGTGAAAAATGCATAATTAAATAGACCAGCAATATGGTTTAAAATTATTATTAATAAGCATATGATATTTAACAGATGTTCTTACAAGATATTGAACTATATGGCATTGTTAGATTACTATTACTTATTTTTCACAGCGAAAATTCCATTTTCACTATCTTCCTCACTGTATTATTCAGCATTCCAGTGATCAGAGCACAACATTCCACACCCAGAATCTGAAGGAAGAAAGGTTTCCTCTAGCCGATAGCGCAGTGAATTCAGTCTGTGGTGGGCTGGCTGTAGCCAGAAACGTGATTTTCAAACAGGCCTCCAGTGACGAGCCTCGTCCACGCCGCCACCATTTCCTCCTCAGACCTTCTCCACACGGGTCAGTTGATTAACCCTGCAAGCCAGTCACATTCCACGGGCCTTCATCTAAATACATGAGAGTTTGATGAAGTGGGAACAGTTTAATTCCAATGCCTAACAATCAACATATATACACTTAAGTCCTTTGTCAGGAAACAGTTTGCTTAAACATTTTATAAGGCAAAGGAAGAAATATATTTGAAGAAGAGGTATGTTTCCATTTAATGTTATGCATACCACTTGAGGTATAATCCCATTCTATGTGTTGCTAATCATTAAGAAAACAATTGAACACGAATTCTAAGAAATTAAATAGGATGGAATTTAAATCCTGAAGCTCTTACACATTTGTACTATCCTTAATAAAAGAAGTCAAGATGCCTCAATTTTTGGCCAGTACAGTACAGAAAAGCCCTTCATTTTCCTTCCAGAATCTATTGTTTTTGAATTCTTTTGGTTTTATCTCTTCCAGAGCTTTCTTCCATAAATAAAGATATTTTTGTTTTAATAATATTAGACAACATAAATCTGAGAATTTAGATGCTAGCATTTTTCTACTTGTCTCACCTTTAAGTACATGATTACTTATTTTAATTGTGCATTTAGTGAGTGAATTATACATTGACATATTGCATTTGCACACCTCTGAGTATATATATTCAACATATTATTTAGAGTTTCTCTTTTCTGTGATTTTTCACTTTCATTATTAGCATATCCAGGATATGTTATGCATCCATGTTGGGGAAGTCTCACACATTTCATCTCAGTCATTTCCACTTACCTTCTCTCTTCCCGTATTTTATAACAAAATTGAAAGGAATACCTGTACCCCTCTATATTCTTCTAATTTTATTCTCTAATTATAAATGCTTATCTAATTCTAAATACTTATATAGTATTTATAACTATAATTTCATGTTAGCTATTTAATGTTCACTTTTTACTAAAAATATAAGAAAGTGAAAATATGGGGCCAGAGATTTAGCTCAGTGGTTCCAGCGCCTGCCTCGCAAGTGCAAGGTCCTGAGTTTGATCCCTGGTAACCACATACAATACTGGGCATGGTGACTCATGCCCACCAGCAATCAGTACCACATACCACAGTGCCAGTACCAGGCGTGATGACTCATGCCTGTAATCCCAGCACTCAGGAGGCAGAGACAGGAGGATTGCTGAGTTCAAGGCTTGCCTGGGCTACATAGTGAGCTCAGGGCCAGCCTGAACTGCAAAGCGAGAGCTTGCCTCAAAAAAAAAAAAAAAAAAAAGTGAAAATATGACCTAGGAACTTACTTCAATTTCTACTCCCTAATTTAAATATACTTTTTAAAACTTTGTAAGGCACTTGTTTATTTATCGTTGAGAAAATTTCATAGATTTATTTAAGAAGATACGTAGTAGAATTGTCAATGAATTTAATAATTTTGTATTACTTCATGTTCCTACCATTTTCTTAGGGTGAGAACACTTAAAACCTGAAAGCAAAGGACTTTTCTTCTAACTTTCAGTGAGTTCTTAGGATTTCTGTGCCCTAATATTTAAAATCAGACACTCTGATTTTGTTTTATTTATATGGTCGTTCAACATACGTTCTACATCTATATATAGTATATCCCTTTTATTTCTGAACATACCTTCTAATCCTTCATTAACATTTTCCCCCCAAGGATTTTCATTCTCCCACAAACTCTCATTATGTAGAATCTGGGACTATTTTATTATACTTCATACATTTTCCTTTTTTATTATTTATTTATTTTGAGTCAGAGTCTCTTCCTGTAGTTCAGTCTGGGCCGGAACTCACCCTGTAGCCCAGGCAAGCCTCAAACTCAGCAATCCACCTGCCTCTGCCTCCTGAGTGCCGAGATTACAGGAGTAAGCCACCACGCCCTGCTCCATTTTTATTATTTTTCAGCTTTTAAAAATACGTTCTCATATTTTTCATCTATTTTGAGTTTCACCTCTTCGTTATGGTTTGGGTCTAAATGTGCCCCAAAGCCTCGTGGGGTCTCAGCTGGCTTTTTCAGAGATGACTGGATCTAGATTGTGTGATGCTGAGATTAGGTGTAGAGTGTGGGATGCTTTCAACTGCTGAAGCAGCAGGTTCATGGCTTCGGCGCCACCCTAATTCCAGAGGTCTGGATAAGAAAAAATGGAACAGAAAGATCTGCTAAGGTTCTCTTGTTGCTTCTGCTACCAGGTAGGCACCACGAGCTGTTTCTTTTATGTGTCGCCCCTCTGCCATGTGCCACTCTGTCTTGAATCCATGAACCGTTTTCCTCTGCAATGCCAGCCCGCCGCAGACGGCTGGATAATGGAGTAAAACTTCTACAAACTGAGCCACATAACCCTTGCCCTTTCACTTTGACTGCTGGGTATCTTGTCTCAGCAACAATAGGAAATAGCAGAACACATTATCTATATGTTTAACATATATTGGTTTATTGTATGTGTATATACATATTTAATGTTTGTTAATGTTGAATTTACATTTAACATGAAGTAACAGCAAATTTGATGATATGTATACATATAAATTACAGGAAAATTCCCCAAACATGTAAATAGTCTTAATAAAATAAAATATAATGATTCCAGTATATTATCATATTTATAGTGTGCCCTATATTCAGTACTTTTACAAAGTGGAAAGTTTATTAAATGGACAATATATGAATATATATATATATATATACACACACACACACACACACACACACATACATGCTTTCTATTTTTCTTATTTTAAAGATGAATACCAATTCTAGTTATTTATGTTCAGATTTTTTTGAGATATATTCTTCTATTACCTTTGTTCATTTTTAAAACAGAGACAAAGTTGCTGACTTGCCTAGGCTGGCCTAGAACTCACGCTTCTTCCTGTTTCAGCCTCCAGTGTGCTGGGATTATAGGTGTTTCCCATCACGCCCAGTATAGGCAGATTTTTTTTTTCAAAATCATATATTCACATGTACAGAGAGTCATGGTAAGTCATGCTTATAGATTTGAAAATTTAAAAAAAATAACAATTTAGAAAGTTAAAACACTGCTGTGGAAAAGAGAGAAATGAGAAAAAGCATATTTTGATTGAACTTATGATGAAGAGTTAGGCTTTGGGTGTCCATCAGCTTGTCCTGGGTCATCACTAGCTAACATGCAGAAGATGCTGGGAACATAATTTTTCTGCAGTGAGGAAGAATCCTTTTACATTCCTTCACTGATACATTTCTTCTTGTATTGGCTCTCTTCTCATTATTTCTTTACTCTTTTTCTTTTCCTTTTCTTTCTTATTTTTTCCTGTACCACTCTGTCACCTTCTCCTATTTAAAAAAAAAATATTGTTACAGGATCACATTTCAGAGCTTATTTCTAACACATGAATTATTTTACATTTTAATGTACTGGTATTTTAAAATATATTTCTAAACTTCATATCGTCTTTCTAGATTTTTCTTCGTACTGATTTCAGTTTTTTAAATTTTCTCAAATTATTTTCTCAAATATATGAAAAATATTTTAATATATTTGTTAATTTGTCTCATTGGGACTGCTAGTTGATCCTAGTTCATTTGCAAAGTAAGTTGTGTATTGTTCTCTATTTCTTCTTAGTAAGAGATTCATCTTTGTCTATATCTTGTATTCGGGAAACTATTTTAAAAATAATACATGGACTATAAATCATTGTCATTCTCATGTTATTTTGTTGTTTCTTCAAACAATCTTTCTAAATTTAAGGTTTGAAGATACTGTTTAGGGTTGATAATTATAACATGGACCTGAATTCTTCCATTAATGTGGGAGATCAGATAATATTTTCTAAATGTTTTCATTAATTTGGTAAAATTGTTGCAATGTAATATGATATTTAAGGTTTGGTAACTAGAATTAACAGAATTTTGAAAAAATAAACACTTGATTAGGTGCAAATGGAGACATCTGGAGGATATACTAATAAGTGAAATCAACAGATCACAGATAGACAATTTCCGGATCTTCTCTCTGGCATGAACACCTGTAGATGCAAATGAGTTCTAGAAAGTAGGACAGCTTTTATAGAGTGGAATATTTCTATAGGAAACGGTGTGGGAATGTGATGAGGGGAAGGAATAAATATGATACAGAAAGAAAATAAAAGAGCATGTATAAAGGGGGGAGGAGGGGGGAGTGGGTAGGGATATGGGTAAA
>PVIC010042459.1:0-15792 GCA_004025085.1 Thryonomys swinderianus
AAAAAAAAAAAAAAAAAAAAAAAGAGTTGGGAGGATCTGCACTAACCCGCTAACAGAGGCTGTCCGTGCAGGCCGTGGGAGTGGGGCTGGGCATGGAATGGTGCTTCTGCTTTCTCTGCAATTTAAACATTTTAAAAGGTCGCAAGCATATTTAATGTTCAGATGAAAGTGCTGGGTGCAGTGGTGCTAGGAGGCCGAAGCAGGGAGATTGTGAACTGGAGGCCTGACTGGGTTGTATAGGAAGGTCATGTCTCAAAAAACCAAACCCAAAATGAACCCAAACTAGACAAAACCAAAATGAAAACAACACGACAAAAACCCTAGGAGTTGAACAAGACAAGGCACGAGACAGAATTTCAAAATGTTCGCTCACATGTACACATGTCAAGACACACTGACCTAAATATGATGGAATTGGCTAAGCTTAGATTAGGCGCTTCAGCTTCAAATAGTACATATCTTTGCACAGCGACGCCACCTGTCATCCTAAAGAAAGATTCCTCCCAGTTAAGCACTGGTGGGCAGCTAAATGTGTATGTCTGATGGCCATGGTCACGTGACATAGCCTTGCCTACCTCCCTAAGGGAGCTCCCTTTCCGGGAGCACAAGCCTCTGGGCTCAGCCCCATTGGTCCGGGCAGCTCCTGGCTGGTGGAGATTCACCTGCTGGCGGACCTTCCCTTACCTGACTGGGTACATTCGCATGGCCACACCCATGCCTGGAGTGTAGGACAGAAAAGCCGCCAGTAATGTCTCCTCCAGGATCCCAAATATTAAGACCTTGTTTCTGGGAAGAAAAATTTATGAGAGCAATTGAGATGAGGAGGAAAAGGCAGGGGGGATTGCTGGTCTCAGATGTGGGGGTGGGGAGAGTGTTTTGGTGGCCCTCACTTCATGCCCTGCTGGAAGACAGAGTTTCGGCGAGTCTTGCAGATGATGAGGTCGGCCCACTGCACCACCACGATGCTGATGAAGAAGGCTGTTTGGCACGTGAACTCCACCACCTTCCGCTGCTCAAAGGTCTGAGGAGGGCAGGCAGAGAGGTGACATCAGTGTCAGAAGGGGTTTAGATGTACCCAAGGGTTTCCTTGTCCTCCTCCCTCTCAAGACTCCCACAATACTTTGCACATGTCTCTGCCTTAGCACTTTTCTTATAGTGTTATGATTTGCTTATGTGTTTTCCTTACCTGACCTGGAGTCCTCAAGAACAAGGCCTTATTTATCTTTGTGTCCCTCCCCATGCTCCGTTCAGAGAATGGCACACAGCATGGCCCAGTAGATCCTTACTAAGCTACTGAGAAGTATGGTGTGGAGAAGAAATGGACCTAGGCCAGTGGAGTCAGAGGTCATAGGTCGCGAGGAAGGTGAGCCAGAGGGCAAGAGCAACACCAGGCAAGGGAATTTCTAAGGAGTGGTAGACAGGAGACGCTCACTCACTCATTCTTTGAATCTTTCATTCACATTTCACATACAGAGAACGCAGAGTCTAGTGGGAGAGATAAATATGCTAACTATGTCAGTATGAGAGATAGGTTATAAGAGTGAGATCACAGGGCACCACAGAGGCATACCAGAGGTATATCTAAATTAGACTGGAGAAAAAAAGCCTAGGTTCAAAAATTAAAATGGTGTGTTTATAAATAGCTCACAGATCAAATAAGAACTTTGGAAATATGTAGCACTGCACGGTAATGAGATACTACATGCCCAGCCACATGGAATGTGGTCACAGTTGTACTTGGAGAGAAATCCAACCCTTAAACCATTAGAAAACAAAGGCTAAATCAATGAGCCAAGCACGGAGCTCGGAATCAGATGGGTCAGCGGTTTTGTGCATCAGATCATAATCACTGCCCTTCACTCCAGCTGACTGCTTTCACCTGTGCCCCTTCCATCATTTCTTAAAGATTTTAGCTCTGAGTCACTATTATTCTATTGTTCCTTTTTTCCCCTGTACTGGAATTAAACCCCTGATCTTTGCCCTGAGCTACACCCCTAGCCCTTTTCATTTATTTGAGCCAGGGTCTTGTGGTCAAATTGCTCACGCTGGGCTCAAACTTGGGTTTCTCCTGCCTCAGCCTCCCAGAATGCTGGGGCTACAGATGTGTCCTACTTTGGCTTAGTTTTGGCTTTGAGACCTAAATATTCATGTTGATGATCCTACCAATACCATGGCCTGACTGTTTCTCATCTCCTTCTTTCTAATCTCTTGTCTTGGGCTGCTCGCTCCTAGAGTTGAGCTGTAGATAGCACCCTTCCCAATACCTACAGCTCCTCTATTATCTTAATTTCAAGAATCTTGCTGTCTCTCTTTACCGTGCTTATCCTTCACCCTTCCAACTCATTCACTATGGTATCTTAATTCTCACATTCGTTGGACTCCCTTGGACTTCCGGTCTGTTGACCAGATCTTATGATTAATACATAGATACACCAAATTCCCTCTGCTGCTAACTAGAAATAAACTCCATGAGAGCAATAACTTGATTTATGCCTCTTCAGTAACATATTCCCAGGACCTACAACTGTCTCTGGTACATAGGAGAATCTCAACACATCCTGGCTGAATAAGTGAGTGAGTTGAGACCTGTGGAATTAATAGTGAAAGATATTTAGAAGGGAAGGAGCTATTCTCACTTCTAACAGTAAATAGCATACTCCTGGGTGGGGACCTGGACGTTAGATAATCTAATACTTGCAGTTGTGCAAGAGACGTGAGTGGACCCTGCGTTTATGGACTTTGTCCCTCAGAGCAATTGCTCTCACCCTTTTTGTAATTTATGATGTCTTCATTGTACAAAGAGTTCTCGTTACCACAAATTGCTTTTAATTATCTTTAATGTATCATAAATTAAGATATGTCACACGGCATCTTGGCAGCAGTGAGGAGGCATCAGGATGGAAATCAGCAAGGGCTTGAGCGGAGGGCTTAGGAGATTCCAGGGGAGCAGTGCAGTGGGTCTTGGGCACCACTGGCTTCTGGAGTAGAGTTGGGGACACGAAACACTGATGCCCGACGGCCCCATGGTGCTTCACTGGCAGAAGACACATGTCTATGAGATGTGTCTCCCCAACAACTCGTATCTGAACATACTTTTGAGAAACCTGAAACTAGTTTAGTGTGGAGGCATCATGGCAAAGGGGAAAAGTGCCAGACAGGAAACGACAGTCCAGAGCCCTAGTCCAGCTTTGCTGGGAATTCACTGCAGATCTTTGAGCAACTTGTTCATCTTCCCAGACTTAGTTTCACTATTTACAGAATGAATAAAGGTAACAGGCTATGCTTCTATATTTCTGTGGATAGTTGGTCATATGTCTCACTGGCTTAGAAATTGCGATGGAAGTATTGTCACTGAAGTATTCAATTACAAAAAAGCGTACTTACTAAAGTTCTTGAGCACCTATTAGTGAGGAAAGGGTTTCAGACTGACCCTCATTCACCTGGGATATTAGGAAAGGTGATCACAGAGAGGCATCCTTTACATGTAAAAAGTTTAGAATGGCAAGGGTGGAACATATAAAGAATATAAGTCCTTCGATGTTAAGTCGTATGTGAACGGGAGGGAGAGAGTGTAACGGGAGAGGACTCTTCGTTCTTTTGTGGGTCAATCATGGTCAAAACCTGGAAAAACAGAAGTCACCCCAGAAGAGCTGACATGACAAAGACCCCAGCTGCAAGGAATCCAGGAAGCTGGGAAGGAACAGGAAAAAGTGGAATTGGGCAGTTGGTGGGTGTGACTGGAGATTTGAGCCAGTCACTGGAGCACTCAGATAGGACTGAAGATGGGGTCTCAACTCACTCACTTATTCAGCCAGGTGCCTCCCTTCTCCCCGCTCTTCAAAACTTTGCTAGACTCATTCTCTTCTCCTCGCTTCCTCATTCTCCTCAGTTGCTCTCTACTACCACACCCTCTCTACTCACCCATTCCTGTCCATAGCTGTCCTCCAGGTTATTTAAGAAATGGTCGTCCCACTTCAGGCGGAGGCCCAGCAGATCAAGAGGCAAAAAGCCATTCTCAGCCAAGACCACAAAGTAGGTGAAGAATCCAGCCAGAGCCTGGATCATCCCTGTAAGTGGCAGAGTCATGAGACAGCTGTAGAAGCCACCCGCCAGGCGGCCCGTTTAGGGGCGGAGGCTGGGTCCCGCCTCGGTGGGGCTGGTGTGTGTCTCCGCAGGAGAGAAGATTCTTGTCTTCAACCACCTGAGCCTTTATCTGAGAGACTTGTCTTCCAGCCCTGACTTTTGTTTCTAAATTCCAACCCTGTGTCATCTTTGAGTCATTTCCTCTCAACACTATATAAGAGCTAGGCGATTCCCTTTCCTCTGATATTTGGACATTTATCAAGTTTCAGCCTCTCATCACATCTCTGCTACCCTTGGCCTCACTCTTAGCCAGACCTTCTGTCTCCCGAGCCTGCACCACGGTGACAGCTGAGGTTAGTGTTTGCCAACTGATTGCAGAGCTGTGCACGGTGTGGGCACCTGGTGGACAGAGATACACGCACGCGCTCACACACACACACATACTTGTGCACAAGCTGCTCATTGTCCAGGACCACACAGTTAGGAAATGGTGGAATTAGGATCAAGAGAGAAGTCTGATTCGCCAGTCTGCTTCTTCTACACAACTGCCCCCCCGAAGGCTGGGATGACCTCCCTGTCCCCAGGCTCTTCCACGTCCATCCTGCGCTCTATCCCCTTGAACGCTCCGGTGCACCTGGCACCTCAAGAGCAAACATCTTCCCAGGCTAGACCTACTATTCCTGCTATCACATCTACAGCCCTGTTTTCTACCACTTCCTGCTGGAGCCCAAGAGTACCACCCAGCTGGTCTGCGTGCTCTTTCCTGCAACGCCGTGTGAACGCCCCCTCTGCCTGTGTACAGTACTTGCTTAGGCCCTATCCTCCAACACCACTTCCCAGTTCCATTTCTCCCAGAAAACCTCTCTGATGCCCTCAGGACTGCTAGGCTTGCTTGCTTTGTGGTTGCCTGTGAGCTCTACACTCACTACTTGCCATCAAGAAAGCTGTTGCCATTTCAGGCACATTTGTTTCTTTTTTTTTTTACCAGGCCCTAAGTCAAGGGCAGCTCAGAGATCAACAGCTCTTTGTGTTGCGCAGGCTTAGTGCATTTTTGTGTTTGAGGAAACATCTCCCTATTTCCAAACTGAGGTGGCTCTGCTGGGCTGCTCTTCCGCTCTCCCTCTAGGCCTCCCTGCTCTCTGCTCACCTATCTGTCCATAGGCCATGACGATGAGACGGCGATTCACAAGGTTGTCAGTCTTTGGGTTCCGCGGATGCCTCTGCATGATGTCACTTTCTGGAGACTCATAAGCCAAAGAGATCGCAGGTAACTGGAGGATGGAGGGACGAAATGACAGAATCACAATATCCAGAAGGAGATTCAGAAGCAGCTCCAGCGGAATCTAAACCCCCTCAATCAAGTTTTATCCTGTTTCTCATCTATCTCACAGGATCTCCCAAAGCCCTCACCATGTCCGTGCCCAGGTCAATGCAGAGGATAGTGATGGTGCCCAGAGGCAAGGGGATACCGAGGATGATGAACAGCAGGAAGGGGGTGATCTCGGGGATGTTGCTGGTCAGAGTGTACGCAATGGATTTCTTCAGGTTGTCAAAGATGAGGCGGCCTGCAGCAAAGGAAGACCAGCTTTCTGTGAAGAGTCCTGGAAGGACCTACCTCTCACCACCCAGCTCCTGGGCAGAGAGACCACTGCAAAGAAGTGTCATGGTCCGTGAAAAGCCAGGGAAGTTCTAGATACCGACAGGCCTGATTTTGTCTCCAAATTGTGTGATGGTTAATTAGAGCCATGATGTAGCTGCATGTCCTGATTGTACTGTTTGTCCTTAGACTCAAAGGGCTGATGTTATCTGATCTCTGAAAAATCTAACAGACTTAGGCCCAGTTAATCCTGAGATGTCTGAGAATACCCATACTGAGGCCTTTACAAGATTAAACCTGAAGTGGAAAGAGACTGGGCTTGGGACAGACTCAGGTTTGAATCTCACTTTCTGCTTGTGACCTTGGGCACCACGGATCTCTGTGACCATCCTTTCTCCTGTGCGGCAAGTTTGCTGAGTCCTTTCCTGATCACCCTTTTAAAGACTGTAATCCCTGCCTGCCCTCCATGTTTTATTCTTTCCATTGCACTTTGCATAGTATGCAATTTGCATAGTATGCAGATAGTAACCTGTCTCTTTCCACTAGAAATTCAGTTGTATGTGGGCAGGAATTTGCGTGGTTTTTTTTCTCCTACTGTTGTATTCCCAGAATAATGCATTGCATGTACAGCCAGTGATTGAATTTTTTTTTTTAGACGGTCTTGCTTTGGAGTTCAGGCTGGCTCTGAGCTCACTATGTAGTCCAGGCAAGCCTCGAACTCAGCAATCCTCCTGTCTCTGCCTCTCGAGTTCTGGGATTACAGGCGTGAGCCACCACGCCCAGCTCGGTGGTATGTGGTATTGATTGCTGGTGGGCATGAGTCTCCACGCCCAGCATTGTATGTGGTTACCAGGATCGAACTCAGGACCTTGCGCTTGTGAGGCAGGCGCCAGAACCACTGAGCTAACCCTCTGGCCTGGTTGAATTTTTTTTTAACTGAATGACTATTCAAAGTCTTAGGATCATAGGTTTCAAGAAAGTGTAACTGTCATTATTATGCGGGCTTCCACGTCACATTTTAGTAAGATAGCTCCAGCCAGATCTGCGTAGAGCATTCTAGGGCTGTTCTGCTCACCCCTGGCTGCTCCCTTTCAGCACTCTCTGGGAAAGAGGGTGTTTCATCGGGTCCATGAGGTCAACTCATGGATGGTTTCCAGCCAATCATGAAGAGCTACCATTTCTAGGGCTGTGCTGAACATTGCAGAGTTCTGAAGTTTCTCGGGGCTATAGGTACATGCTTGTTCTAGACACAACTGAACCCCAGTGAGAGGACAAAGTGGATGTTCCCCTACCCCAGAGTCCCAGCCTCCCTGCCGGATCGGGATTTTCCTCCAATCTCAAAAAGAAGGCGTGGGCCGGTAGCTCAGTAGTTCCAGTGCCTTCCTAGCAGGTGCAAGGTCCCTGGTTCAATCGGGAACTACATACAATACCGGGTATGGTGACTCATGCCCATCAGCAATCAGTACCACACACCACAGTGCTGGGTGTGGTGGCTCACGCCTCTCTCAAAAAACAAAAAAAACAGGGCTGGGGATTTAGCTCAGTGGTTCCGGCTTCTGCCAGGCAAGAGCAAGGTCCAAACTTCTATCCCTGATAACTACATACCACAGTGCTGGCCGTGGTGGCTCACGCCTGTAATCCCAACGCTCAGGAGGCAGAAGCAGGAGGATTGCTGTTAGTTCAAGGCTTGCCTTGGCTTCATAATGAGCTCAGGGTCAACCTAAACTACAAAGTGGGACCCTGTCTCCAAAACAAAAATCCCTCAAAAAACAAACAAACAAGAAGAAGTCATGTTCTAAGTATCAGCTGTATCTAACCTGTGAGATTTTTTTTTTTTTTTTTTTTTTTTTAGACAGGGTCTCGCTTTGGAGTTCAGGCTGGCCCTGAGCTCACTATGTAGCCCAGGAAAATCTTGAACTCAGCAATCCTCCTGTCTCTGCCTCCGGAGTGCTGGGTTTACAGGTGTGAGCCACCACGCCCAGCATTGTTGTATGTGGTTACCTGGATCGAACTCAGGACCTTGCACTTGCGAGGCAGGCGCTGGAACCATTAAGCTAAATCTCTGACCCTAACCTGTGAAGTTTTGTTTTACAGTGTTTTCTTTTTTTGGTTGTTTTTTTTTTTTTTTCAGACAAGGTCTCGCTTTGTAGTTCAGGCTGGTCCTGAGTTCACTATGTTGCCCAGGCAAGCCTAGAACCCAGCAATTCTCCTGCCTCTGCCTCCGGAGTGCTGGGATTACAGGTATGAGCCACGATGCCCAGCATTGTGGGGTGTGGTACTGATTGCTGGTGGGCGTGAGTCACCATGCCCTGTATTGTTGCATGTAGTTACTTGGGATTGAACCAGGGACCTTGCACTTGCTAGGCAGGCTCCAGAACCGCTGAGCTAAATCTCCAGCCCTTTACAGTGTGGTTTTTTTTTTTTGGAAGTTTATACAAGATCATGGAGGTAGGATGACAGCCAAAAGAAATGTGGGTCTTGTACCCCAAAACCCAACGACACCTGAAGATCAAGACCTAATCATGGACACCCTGGTTCCTCACCCTCCTCCACGCCTGTGACGATGGAGGCAAAGTTGTCATCCAGCAGGATCATGTCGGCTGCCTGCTTGGAGACATCAGAACCGGTGATGCCCATGGCAATGCCAATGTCTGCCTTCTTCAGAGCCGGGGAGTCGTTCACCCCATCCCCCGTCACAGCCACGATGGCTCCCTGGTGAAGTGCAGAAGGAAGGGGTGAAAAAAATTACTATGTTAGGTTTAAGATTAGTCCCAAAGATTGCTGATTTCAGTATCATGGTGTTTCTTTCTTTCTTTCTTTTTTTTTTTTTTTGAGACAGGGTCTCACTTTATAGTTCAAGCTGGCCCTGAACTCACTATGTAGCCCAGGCTGACCTCAAACTGGTAGCAATCCTCCTGCCTCTGCCTCTGCCTCTGCCTCTAGAGTGCTAGGATTATGGGGGTGAGGCACCATGCCTGGCATTGTGGTATGTGGTTACTGGGGATCGAACTCGGGACGTTGTGCTTGCAAGACAGATGCCAGAACCACTGAGTTTGGAGGCTGGATTCTGCCACATGATTTCTGCTGCGTTCCTCCAAGCTCCTCCAGTTCTCTTACCAACTTCTGACAGCCCTCCACAATGATGAGCTTCTGCTGTGGGGAGGTACGAGCAAACACAATCTCCGTGTGGTTTTGGAGGATCCATTGGATCTGCTCTGAGTTCATATCCTTCAACTCTGAACCATGCACCACAATGGCTTTGGCATCACTGAGGAAAGAAATTTCAAAAGGCTGGTTCTGAGATGCCTCACACCCTGTCACCAACCTTTAATGTAAATCCCCCAATTCTTCTTCCAACCCAGTTTCATCACTTCTCCCCAGGACACTCTGTACCCAAAGTGACACACACCTTCTACCCCCCCCTTACCAACCACTTTCCTCTACTTCTCTCTTTCCTGCTACTGCTCTTCTAAAAACCTGCTGACATTCACTTGGTTATTTTCCTATATTATTATTTTGGAGGGGTGGTACTGGGGATCAAACTTGGGCCCTTGTGCTTCCAAGGTAGGTGTGGTACCACTGGAGCTCAATCCCTAGCTTTCCTATATTATTTTTAATTATAATGTGTGAACCCTGCAATTTTACCTATGGAAGGAGTTAAATTTTTTTTTACCCGGGACCTGAGTAGGGCAGGCTGGAGAGGGAGGGGAAAATGACAAATCTGAGATTCTTGGGAGTCTTACTTAGGGTTGACCTCGCTGACAGGGATGTGAAGCCGGGCAGCAATATCCTCTACCGTCTCAGAGTCTTCTGAGATGATGCCCACACCTTTGGCGATGGCCTTGGCTGTGATGGGATGGTCCCCGGTTACCATGATCACCTGGGATGGGGCGCGGGAGAGGCAGAGGAGCAGAATTATCCTCAGAGAAGTCTGGATCTCTTCTCTTTCTCCTCTCATAGCTCACTACTTTTATTCTGCAAGGATTTTAGTAGCTCATTCCTAAGGTGGTGTCATTAACACCAAATCCCTTGCCCCTGTGGCTTCAACCTTCGGGAATGAGTCAGGACCATCAGACCATAGCACACAGGATGTTTTGTATTCTAGATCTCCAGGAGTAACTCAGAGATTTGGGTGTATTACCATATTCAGAATTTTACTTAATTGCTCCATAAGTGATTCTATTTCTTAAGTGCCAAATCAGAAACACCTACACACAGAACAAGAGGTAATAAAAGAATGTCCAGAATATCCACCCACCTAACAGGATTTCATCATGACCCATGGCCCTCGGATCCTCGCTCTGTCTTTGTCCCCCTGCCTCATCCTGCTCCTCAGTTTCAACTTGTCTTTGGCTACTGGGTACCTAGTCCCATCACACCCCACCCCAGGATGAGTTGCCCATGCTCTGTGTTTCCATGGCAACCTGTTCTTTCCATTTTTCAGCACCTAGCACTTTCCAGTATGGTGATCACTTGCTTTCCTCTCTTCCCACTGGACCGAGAACTCTGCGAGGGTGGGATGCTTGCTAAGCTTCTTGCCAGAGCATAATGCTCAGGATGCAGTAGGCCATCGACAAATAATTGTCAAAAGGGAGAAGGCAGGAATGATGGCTATTGGGAACCACTGCCCAAGGTTTCCAAATGCCCGCATAACACAACTTTTCAAACTCTGATGGGAGGAGGGAGGAAACATCAGACTTGGAAATAATCCTGGGAAGAGTTTTCCCCCAAAGAACCCACTACGGGGCTTCCTGAGTCCCTGCTCTTACATACTCCTGATGGGGATAGGCAAGTGTTAACCAAGCTGTGATATCCGGAGACAGAGTAAAATTTCACTGAGCAGTTACCCACAGCCACTAATGTCCCATGTCATGGTAGGCTGGGAGCCCTGGATCCTTATAAGCCTAACCTGTGGGATGCCTGGCCACAGGCAAGGACCTGAAAGAGGACTGCATAGAAGACTTTCCTTCCAATGCTGTTTAGACTGAGCCCTTAGTGTTCTGGTTTATAGAACCCTTCAAGCCTCTCAGTGACTTATGATTAGTCACCTGGGATCTGCTGGACAGGTAGTGAAGTCATTCTCAGACCTGCCTAGCACCTGCCCCACCCTGACTATTCAAATGGATGGTTCCGTAGTACCTTCCAGCAGCACTATCTCCACACCAAGCTGGAGAAGTCAAAATACTATGTCGGTCACCCCAAGGGTGAGTCTCCAAAAAGACTGAGACATAGTGGTACAATGGAAGCACAGTTCCACAGAGCATGGGTCCCTTTGAAGTAAAGTATGCCGAGCCATTTCTGGAGTGAATCAAGTCTTAAAAGAATGCCATTTCCAACTTCTAAGTTGGTATAGTCACACAGCCTCATAAGACACCCTCTTGATCTCTTCCGTCTTTTCCCTCCAGGTCATATCCACAGGAGAGGAACTTTCCAGTGTTGGTAACACAAGCATAGGCTCTCACAACAGTTTTGAAAGCCTTCCTGCAATTTTTGGGAGGTTCATAGCAAAACCCATGTATCTTCCTACTACCAAGAGTCTCATTTGATGGTGAATGGAATGGGAACACTTGTAATTTCTTTTTAACATTTGCAATTTTAAAAAATTTATTGCAAGTTTGGGAGTGCATGGTTACCCAGGAAAGCTCTGTTCCCCCATCATTTCTTCGTAATATCTTTGTGACCAGGCAGCAGCCATCATCACTTTTACTGAGCATCCTGATCAAGTCTGTCAGCTTGGCACCGAAAGCATTTCCAAGGAGACACGTGGAGCAACGTCCTGAGTGTCCCTTCCATTTTACACTCCCTGAAGGGTAGCGCCATATATATGCCTCACCCTCCCCCACGGGGAAGAAGGGATGATTCACCTTTGCTCACTGAGTCTGCCAAACGTCCATACTGTTAGAGCCCAGAAGGAGGTAAGGAACTGTGGTGAGACACGTAAACTTGCGCCCAGAACAAGAATGGGCCGGAAAGCACTGAGGCCTCTGCTCAGTGGCCATTTCATGGTCAGCCCTCAGGGCTCCTGCTGAGCTCACGTAGCGATCTGTTTGGCATCTTAACTAAACCACCTCCTGTTCCCTGTTTTTTTGGTTGGCACAGTTGTGATCATCATCTTCCTAAAAGGATCCAGAAATTCCTGGGTGAGACAGATTTTACACTCCATCCACAACATCATTCCTCATGCTAATAGTCTCCCCTGAGGCTCAGCAAATTCAAATGAATCCCTTTCACAGTGTGATATGGTAGTTTATAGAATTGTCAGGGGTCACGGGGTAACTTGGCTATTCTTTGCCAATGCCCTCATCTCTGTAAGGAACTTTACACAGCAGAAAACTTGTAAGATAGCCATTAAAGAATCAATTCAATAATTCCCACTTCCTTTCTTGGTTTCTTCTTCTAGTGACCAATCATTGAACTAAGAATGGCTCAGCTGACCCCTCGACAAGTTGCCAACAGTCACTGGTCTAATACAAAGTCAGCTCCAAGAAACAGCATCTAGTCTTCCCTAAATGCCTCCACTTTGCTATTTTAACAGTCCTCCCCAAGGTCTAGGCCCCAGACTAGGGAGGGGATTCAGAGATCAGGGTAAAATCGGGGAATGTGCCAATTATCTTGTCTGTGGAGATGGATGTGCATCTCCGACCTGGGAAACACAGGCGCCACGTTTCTCAATTAGAGGAATCCAACTGCTTCCATCCGTGAAGTCCAAGGCCCACCCTGTCAGAGAGGACTTCCCAGCTCTAGGTTTGTTCAGTTGAATTTTCCTCTTGGCCCAATTTATTTTCATGTCTAGCTTTCCCTTCTGGACATACACCTGTCAGGGAAGCTGCTCATTCCAAGTCAGACCCTCTGAGGACTCTGTATTTCTCAACATCTCATCCTTACCGCTGGATACTCCAGCCCATGTGCTCCTTAGCCTCTCACCCTTGTACCACTCATCATGGCAACACACTGGCACACAAACTTTCCTCCTCCTCAAGTCACCTGTAGACCAGCAGCTTCAGCATCACTACCTAGCAATGCCCAGGCACAGAGGTTTGAGCAGCACTGTGCTGGACACTAGTTCTCAAACTTGTCTTCTCATGGAGATCTCCAGGAAAAATTTAAAAGTACAGATGCCTGGAACCACCCTGAGAATTTCTAACTTAATAGATCTTGGATGAACAGATTTTTCACGCTTCCCTGGTGATTCTCATGTACAATGGAAGATAAGATTCTTGATGTAGAGGGAAATTAGTGTCAAATATCTCTTTAAAAAACCTCAAGCTCAGCCAGGTATAGTGGTGCATATCTGTAGTCCCAGCTACTCCAGAGACAGAGGCAGGAGGATGACTTGAGCTTATGAGTTTGGGATCATCTAAAAAAAAAAAAAAAGCCACAACAACTACAACCAAAAATCATAAGTTCAAGGAGGCAGAAATCCAAGAAGCCAAGATTACTAAGTGCCTACTCTGTGCAAGCTTTTCTTCTAGTAGCTCCAAACTATGCCACGCTCCCCGGGTGGGTAGGGACTTACCTTTATCCCCGCATTGCGACACTTGCTCACTGCGGAGGGCACAGCAGCACGAGGAGGGTCAATCATGGATATGAGGCCCACAAAACACAGGTCACTCATGGGAAAATTTATTTCATCTGTGTTAAATGGAAATCCTGTTGAGAAGCTACTTGGAAGGTTCAAGAAGCAGAACCCTGGAGAGAGAAAGAAGGGACCAGGAGTCAATGACCTTTCTGTGTCCCTGTCTCTTGCACCTCATGTCTTAAGCTGTTCACCCTACAAACAGCCATCGCGATGCCTTTCTTTCCAAGGTGCGAGCCCTGAGCCTCACCTAGCACACGCTCCCCCAGACCTCCTAGCTCTTCATAGGTGCCCTGGAAGGTGTCCTTCATTTCATCATCTATTGGGAACTCCTCCCCGTGCAGGAGGAAGGTGGAGCAGAAGTCCAAGATCCTCTCCGGAGCGCCTTTCATCATCAGCACATGGCCCTGGGCGCCGTCCTCTTGGCGGTGGATGGACAGCTGGAGAGAGGACAGGAAGCAGCAATGGGACAGGGGCGGCCACGAAAGCCAAGGGTAGGGAGGGCCTTGTGTTGACTTTTAATCTGTTTGTGTTTTGTGACAGAGTCTCTTTCCATGGCTCAGACTGACCTGGAGCTGGGTAGCTCAAGCTGGGTACAGAACTGTGATCCTCCTACCTCGGCTTAAGGTTTTGAAGGTAAAAGATAAGCAAAGTGTTTCATGCTCTTCCTCACCATTTCCTTTGGACCCCATACCCCAGGCAAACTAGACTCAAGGCTGAGCCCAGCTCCCCTTCCCAGGAACCGTCAGCCTTGTAGTGTTTGCGCAGGAGTCCTGGAGCTCTCAGACTAGCCAAATTCTCTGACATCTGTCAAAGAACACAGCCACGTAGGCAAGAAATATAATGTAGGGGCCCCAAACTTGTGTTTGTTGAGTGTGGTGGCTCTTGCCCGTAATCCTCACACTTGGGAGGCTGAGGCAGGAGGTCTGCAGTCCCAGGCTGGCCTGTGTTACATGGTGAGTTCAAGGTGAGCCCGGAATGCAATGAGACAAACCAACAAAGCAAAAATAAAGGAAAACAAAAAGTAAATCTTGTGTTCTAGGGCCAGCACAAATGTTTGATTAGTGTTAGACTCTCAGGTCAATCCACTTAAACCTGTAAAACTCCAGTTCCTTCCATAAAATGTAGAAGGTTCTGCCTTGCCTACTTTAATGGGTTTTATGTGAGAGAATTGTAAAAAAAAAAAAAAAAAAGAATACTTGGATAATTATGAAACATAATAGATTGGGCATCCTGGTGCCCACTCTGTTAAAGCCACTGGGGTCCCGGGAGATTGCTAGCTTGTGTTTCATACAGGGTGAAGGTGTATCCATGAGGTGAGCTGAGGAGATAAGAGACATAAGGAGAGACATAAAAGAGGAGAGACATAAAAGATAGGCTTGGGTTTTGCATTTTCTCTTGGTCTCCGACTCATGAAAAGGAACTCTCCATGAATACCTATATTTTTTTAAAATTAAAAACATTTTGGGCCTGAGATTTAGCTCAGTGGTTCCGGCATCTGCCTCGCAAACGCAAGGTCCTGAGTTCGATCCCGGTAACCACACACAATGCTGGGTGTGGAGACTCACGCCCACCAGCCATCAATACCACATACCTCAGTGCGGGGCGTGGTGGCTCACGCCTGTAATCCCAGCACTCGGGAGGCAGGGACAGGAGGATTGCTGAGTTCACGGTGGCTTGCCTGGGCACCATAGTGAGCTCAGGGCCAGCCTGAACTACAAAGCGAGACCCTGTCTCAAAAAAAAAAAAAAAAATTAAAAACATTTTTTTTCTTGTGATGCTGGGGACTGAACCCTGGCATAGGCTAGGCAAGCACCGACCTACATCCTCAGCCCTTTTAATTTAATTTTGAGACAGGGTTTCATTACATTGCCTAGGCTGGTTTCACATTTGTGATCCTTCTCTCCACTGGCCTCAGCCTCCTGAGTAGCCAGGATTACAGGAATGGGTCACAGTCACAGCAGCTACCAGGGTTCCTCTGATTGTTAGGAAATGCCTGCTGTGTCGCCTGAAGGAAGCAAAGTCAGTGTATTGAAAGGAAGTGTGGGAGCCCACAGGAGGCAAACAGCAGGCCCCAGAGGCAGCTGGGTATGAAACCAGATTGTAGAATGTGGTTACAACCATTGCAATTAAAGACTGTTCAATGAGGTTCAAAATATGCTTAAACAGTTCACAGGAAAACCTTTGACTCCTTAAGCAGAAAGCTATAAAATGTTAAGGAAACTCAATTTTCTGAATGTTCATGAAATTTTTGTTGAGTGAGTAAAAGACTCAGAGGTGAGGGCCGGAGATTTAGCTCAGTGGTTCCAGCGCCTGCCTCGCAAGCGCAAGGTCCTGAGTTTGATCCCAGTAACCACATATAATGCTGGGCATGGTAACTCACGTCCACCAGCCATCAATACCACATAACACAGTGCCGGGTGTGGTGGCTCACACCTGTAATTCCAGCACTCAGGAGGCAGAGACAGGAGAATTGCTGAGTTCAAGGCTTGCCTGGGCTACATAGTGAGCTCAGAGCCAGCCTGAACTACAAAGC
>PVIC010042460.1:0-15801 GCA_004025085.1 Thryonomys swinderianus
CTGACATTAACAGGAAACTTAAAAAAGGAAAATGACAGGGGTGTTTAAGGATTTCTCTCTGTGGGCATTTTCCATCTTCATTTGAAATGACTTAAAATGGACTGAGGGAAAGGAGTTGTTCTGTAGGTCATGTGTGCTTTGTATCTCCCAGCTGAATTCTCACAAGTTGAGTCTCCAATTTGCAAAGAACCTGGGAGATTCAGGTATGCTCTAACTCGATTGCTAGTGGTATGCATATCTAAGGTCAAACCTTGGGTTTGCTTCCCTTTCCCACAACAATCTCAAAGTACACTTTCTCTTACCTGGATGAGCTTATTTATTTAGTTTAAGTTTCTATTTCACACCTTAAAGAAGGTAAGATTTGCGTGAGTTATCAGTCTCAGAGCTGTTCCCAGTGGGTGTGTTGGGTAGAAACAGTGGTTGTCAGTCATCTCCTTTACAGGGAAACTTTAAAGGAAAGAAGTGAACACTGGCCTTGATGGATCTCACTGGTCACAGTTAGCAAAGGGAATGGTCAGGCAGCCATATCCCAATAATTGTAGTGAGGAAGGAAGGAGGAAAAAATGGTAGCCTTAGCTCTCCAGGGCAACCAGAGGATAGAGATGCTTTGATGGATAGATATCCAATTAGAAATTGGAAAATAGATCCTGGAGAAACTATCCTCACAGGTGATAATCCTGCCAGTCTAATTATATTTGATTAACTATATCTTATCCATTTTACTGATGCACACGTCTCTATTTTCCCAAACTTGTGATCATATTACATATACTGTTTTTATTTTAACACTTTCTCCCTTCCTCCACCATCTCCATTCTTTAGGGGTTGTTAAACTGACTCAAACAGAAAATGCAGACATGGAATCAGAAGGGCCATCTGGACCAAGTAACAATGATGAGCCTTTCCATCTGGAGAAGAATTGGAGGAATGAGGTGTAGTTTTTGATTAAATGTAAAACTTACTGAAATATTGATAGATCCACTAAGTTACAAGGTACAATAAAGACATCCCTTGTAGTCTTCACCCAGTTTTCCTCAGTGGTCTATCTTATGAAATGATAATGAAATATCACCATCAGAGAATTAATGCTGACACAACCCATCATAAGTGTATAATTATTTCTATGCAGTTTTATCACGTGTTCAGTTTTGTTCATCCACCAATAGTCACAACACTGAACAGTTTCTACCCACAAAGGTCATCAGGCAAATTGTTTCTAAACACCCCCACTTGCCTCATATTTTCCCTGATTTTTCTGTCCTAATTCCTGGCAACCAAAAATCTGTTGTCAAATTTCTCAAAATTTGTCTCTCAAAAGGCATTTTATCATAAAGTTTAAAGAAACTGAAGAGTTCAATGAGTTCTAGAATGTATGATGCATATTGTGAAATAGAAAATATTCAAAGGGAAATGTGGTGGAAGGGTGAGTGGTAAAGAAAAAATGTGATGGTAACAAAAAAGGGAAACAAAACTTATGTATTTAGGGGGTGGGAGGTTGTGGGTTGGGTAGGGGGATGGGAAAATCGTGTCTTATACTTGTACAAATTCCCAATATTGACTGTGATCATGATGTGGATATACAGTGGACCAATAAAGAAATGGAGCAAGAAAAAAAGGCATTTTACATAATTGGAGAACTAGGAAATTCGAAAATAGCTAAAACAGGTCTGTTTGTATTTTCTGATAAGCATTTTATTACATGGTTGCTTTGCTAAACAGGAATTTTAGAAGTTTGAGGAGAACATACAGTCATTACTTTGTTTAAAAGATGAACATTAATAAGCACAAGAGAAGAAATTTAGAAAAGCTTTACCTTTAAATTATAAAATTACAGTGAAGAAAAGAAAAGTAAAAGGTCTTAATTATATGTTTAAATTTAGTTTTATAACTATAAAAGCAATACTTTTCTAACTTTAAAAGTATGCAAAAAAAATACAGTGAAGTGGACAAAAGAAAGAAACACCCACAATCTTACTTTCTTTTATTGGCTTCCCAGACATTTCACTGCCAAAAATGCCAATGCTTTGTTATTTTTTGGGTACCCTTGTCCCTTAGAGTCAGAAAATGACCCTACTCACAAATGGGGTTTTCTGTAGGAAACAGAACTTGTCTAATTTTGACATGTGAGTGTGTTTATTGTTAGCATTCCACTTTGTGGGCTGGAAGTCAGAGGTGGGTGAAAGCAGTCAGGAAAGCTAGAGCTCGGGGGGAAAAGAAAAGACTAAGTAAACATTTGGCCCAATAAGCCTCAGCACTGGATGGCATATCCCTGCAAGGGATAAAAGGGCCGGAAGGAAAGCCAGGAATGGGCCTTGGTCACCCATCAGAGCCAGACTCTCACCTGGGCGGTGGGTTCAGGTGTCTTGGATTGCAGCTTTGGCTAGTTCTATAAGAGACTTTTCCTCGTCACAAGATATTTCTGCTAGAACACTGACACTTGCAGCATTTGAAATGCAGAATCCTGTTCCTACCTTGGCTCATCCTTTATGAGGAAGGCACAGGGTGTCTCTGACAAGTCACCAGGCTTGCGACCGGCCTAGTATCTTGCCACTCTAGACACTGCCTTTGTCTTTAGACTAACTTAGTACTTCCAAGTTTGAGAGTATCAGAGAGCCTAAATGAACTTTGGGCGTATCTATTTTAAACTTCTCTGAAGTGATCACCTTGCTGTCCTACTGTCAGTGGCAGAAGAGCTCGTATCTGATGAAGAAACAATAAAACACAGATTGGATTCATTAGAATGGGAAAAACAGTGTTTCTCTTCAAAGCACTTTATATACTACCTCACCCCTACAGATAAGAGAGTAAGTGAATTAATCCATGTACTCATTCACCACTTGCTGCATGTTTAAAAGCCTCCAGCTTTACGCTGAGTCTTGAGTGACACAGATGAGTAAGTCACAGTCTAGTTTTTCCTTGCAAAGCTTTCCTGTCGAGGAAACACTGTCCAAACCTGTTAACTGACCAAGGCAGAAGAAAACTAAATGAAAGAGCTTTAAGGTCAGAGAATTAACAAAAAGAATTCCATCCCGTAGGCTACTTTTGTTAATAGATAAAATTCTTGTTTGGATTCATAACAAGAATTATATCATTTTGACCTTTACCAGAAGAAAGCAAACTGAAGAGTCTCTCTTTTTGGTACTTGTTACAAAAGAGAAGTTAACTGTGAAGGCAAGTAAACAAAATCCCCCAGGATTACAGTGCTTATCTCCTGAGCTTTTCTTGCATGAAATTCTTTTGTTAGATTTGTGACATACTATAGGACTAAGAAAAAAGTGAGATGTGTAGTGCTTCAGATTATTTGGACAACAAATTCTTACAATATAATGAAAAGTATATATTCTGTTGTATTTCCTACTTTACAGAAAAGCTTTTCTGTAAACACACTAGTTTGCATTTACATAAGATCCTGAAGAAAAGATGGTAGACTAGAAAAAAAAATATGACTAGATATTTTTCAAATACCCCTACCCTTTTCCTCCAGCATGGAAAAGTTAGAAGTTTGGGATGAAAAATTTAAAAAATAAAGTTATTTCCTTTAATTACAGGCAGTAGAGCAAAGCAAGGAGGAGTAAAGAAAGGAAGAAAGAAGACCAAAGTGGACAATTTGGAGAGTACTAAATTAAATATGGAAGAGAGGGGGTCTCTAGATCTCAGTGCTCCAGGCTTAAGGACCTGTGTGAGGCGGACAAGTGTCTGAGCGCATAGGAGGTGGAGAGCTAGAAACAGACACTTGCATAAAGCGGAAACTCTGAGAAGTATCTTTCTCAGTGAAAGGTGAACTAGAAACTAAGTAAAATCAACTGGCCAGCAAAAACTATCCCACAAAGTAAATAAATATGTCCATTTTTGCCTCATTTCAGATAGAGAAGCACCACATATGCTACAAGAGAGCCAGAACATTTTGAAACCCGATAAATATGATTACTGTCTTTACAATAAACAGACCTACAACAAGTTATGTTTGTATGAAATCACTGCTAGAAAGAGCAGTCACAGTGTAAACACTGTTAGATAGAGTTATAAAAGAATTGCTTATCTCTCAGAGTCAAATTGATGAAATGAGCAGTTGATGTGCTATTGTTTTCAATCCCCGGTACCACCACAGAACCAAACAAAAACCGAAAGAGAGAGAAGTTTGTATGTAGTGGACCGAACTCGCTACTTAGAGACTGTCAAGGCTGCAGACATTACATACCTAACACGCAGGATAATTGCAGGAGTAAACTTAAAAACTTCCAGCCCTGGTGAGTTCACAGTCAAGGAGCTGGAGACTAGCAGAAGCTTTTCTACTTGCCAGTTCTTAGACGCATATTTCTTCACCTGTTTATCTTTAAAAACAGCTGTATCCACTTAAACAGTGGCTAATTTGGAAAACAGGATAGTTTACTAACTAAGTGCAAAACTATTTGGGGTTCACGGTAAAGGAAGTCAACTTTTTTGGAACAAAAATAAGCTTTTTGGCTGAGGTCCTCCCAATTTCCCCAAAGTTGACCTGAAGAAACTGATTCCTTTGGCTGCTCTGCTGTTGTGATTATCGGATATACACACCAACACTGTCATCCAGGGGCTGGGAAAGGCCACAGCGCTTCGCCTGCCAAGAAGGGAATCTGGTGTGTTAGCAGCAAACTCTTGACAGTGAAATGTAGGCTGTTTGTTCAACTCAGAGAGCACTAGAGTTGGGTGGACTCTAAGATGGTGCCACCTGGTGCTCAAAACTGTGCCTTTTGGAATCCCCTTGGGACCATTTGCCACACTCCAGTGGTCACAGCTGCTCCAGGGTTCTTTCTTTTCCTCATTTCTTGCATATTCTTTCTTTAATGAACATTTTTATGACTAAAGTAAATACTAAAATAAAAATTCAGTTTGGTTTCCTCATTAGCTAAAGGAAGAGGTGAGAACATTGCCGAAGGTCAAAGGGCTGGCAAGCAGCTCTGTTCACCAGTAGTTCAGGTCAGGCCCACAGGGATTGAGAATCGACAGGTGCCCATGATGGGTTCCATTAGGAGGAAGCAGACCCTGCCAGACCTAGACGATCTTCTTTTTCCCTGGTGCCACCTCTCCAGCCTCCACCTCTGGTTGCCGACATCCCCTGTGAGTAACGCTTACCTGGATTACACAGGAAAAGCAGGACATTGCCTCATTTTTTCTTGTTTTAAAATGGTAATAATAACACTTGTCTCCTGTCATTACTATAATAATTAAATGATAAATAATTGACTCCAAAATGTGGCTAGCACAGGCTGGGCTCTTGGCAAGCATTCTATCACTGGTGGCTGTCAGTGTTTGTGTTGCTGTATTGCTGCTGGGTAGTTATATTTTTGCACATGCCCTTCTTGGTGGAAGAAATGGTACGGGGTCTCACCTTTCAGGAAGCTACAGAATACAAACTGGAAAAAAATTGCATTCAGATGGTCACATAAGGTGAAACTAAATCTGAAGCCAGGAGGCAAATCTAATTGGCAACCCGTTTCCAATGAGTGGTCTCTCTTGAAATGAGTAAAAATTCTTCCTTTCTATTGGAAATCTGGTAAGTGGCAACAGAAGCGACTCCAGAGAGGCAAGAGCGGAGTTAGGGAAGAGAGAGAACTTTGAGCAATTCTCTTAGCACAATAGGTAGTTCATTATCCAGGCTAGAAGCTATTGACATGCTGAAAACCACCCCTGAAATTCCAGGAAACGTAACTTCCAACATCTACTGGCTTCACTTGCTTCCTGCCGCTACACCAGCGTCCTCTGTGCAGTTTAGTCAAGGTAGAGTCTGTATCAGTCTGCAGAGAAGCATAGGTTGGGGATCAGTTGGTGGGTATAGACTGTGCTCCTTGTGGGGGCCGTGAGAGAGCTGTGCGAGGAACCACCTAAAGCATCATGAGAAAGAGCAATGCTCGGTAAGTTGTGTTTCCCGTAGATCCTGGGGACCTCTGCTCTGTTAGCGTGTAGGGCTGTCCTGAACATCTGAGCTGAGTAGCTGGACATAGATTCAGGTAGAGGAAAGCCAGCCCTCGCTCAGCACTGGAAGCTGTCTTTACTCCAACTGCCCATTTGACAAGATTTTTTTCCCTTGACGCAAATATATGTCACAGTCTGAGTGTAGAGATTTGTCTAATTGAAACAAGTCATCACACAGGACAAGTAGACAGGTCTTACAAGTCCTCCTAACTTGCAGGTGCTAATTCAGTTCCATGTCATCTTCGTTCCCTGTTCCTACGTGTGTCAGACATCTGTGGGTGTCACTGTCACCAGGCTTCGCATTAGGCTGGGGAGGAAGCTGAAGAAAATGGGCGGTGGCTGCTGAGAGATTGGAGCTGCTTACAGGCAACCTGGAACGTCGTGTCACAGGGGGAACCACAGAGTACGAAGTGTGCTCAGGCACAGATGGAGGCCTGAAGCCCAGAGGAGAGTTGCTGAACAGTGTGTGTGTGTGTGTGTGTGTGTGTGTGTGAGTTGATGGGGAGTTGGGGATGTACCAGGCAGTGTACCAGAGTGGTTCGTCCCTCACTGCTGTAAAGTACAGACAGGCTTGATTTTTCTTAAATTGAATTCTTTGTTGGTACATTTTGTATACAGCTCATAATCACACTCAACAATGGGGAATTTGTACCAATATATGATGCCAGTTAATTCTCATTTTTACCCATATCCCTATCCACCCTTCAACCCCCAGCCTCTCTATAGATGTGTGCTTTCTTTTTCTTTTCAAATCATACATATTCTTTCCCCTCATTACTTCCCCCACCACATTCCCTTTGAATCCTTCCTAGTTCATAAAATCTATCAAACATTCTAGACCTCACGTACATCTACAAGTTCTCATATCAAAGACAGATACAGTATTTACCTATCTGTGACCTATTTATTTCACTTATTAATCTGTCCTCAAGGTGTTTCTATTTGCACATAAATGACTCAAACTTGTTGGATGGGCTTGATTTTCAGGCTTTTTCAGATAAATGTGTAGGGCTGGTTTCTTTTACTTACTAGAATTGCCTAGCAGAAAGAATTCTGTCAAATGTTGGACAGCTTCATCAGAACTCGGCAGGATAAACACTGACACATGCAGCTCCGTCTTCCCACGGTGTCCCACAGGCCCTAACCGGTTCGGATTCTCCCATTTCCCCTGAACCTCTGGCACTGTCAGCCGTAGAACTCATATTTCTCTCCTTTGGAATTATTTGAAATTTGATAATGATGCTTCTCATGTACTCATTTTATATCACTCACAATTAGATCAGCTGTTTCATAAGAGCGAGAGTCTTTTTCACTATTCGCAGAAGAACAAAGTAAAATTTGTCCATAAAACCTTGTGGATAAATGTTGGCTCTAGTAGAAATGGAAAGACATGGCTGAATTCAAGCTCTTTGTTTACTATGGGACTTTGAGAAAATTTCCCAACTTTTCAAATTTGGTCACCACTTAGAGGAACCATTTATTTCCAAGTGGGTGAAATAGTATTTTATCCCATTTTAGTTTTTCAGTAGACAACTTTTAAGTTAGAACATCCTCCACTGCTATAGTACTATAGGATTTTGAGGATGATCCTGTGCAGCTTCTGTTATTTTCTCCTCACTACTCTGTAACTGCTTCTGGATTTTGCCTCCCAACCATGATCCTACCATACCAAACCTTCTTCACACTGAAGCCAGTTACTTGCCTTGATACTTTACTCTTCTTTGGATCATTTGAAGGGTCTTCTAGCTTTCCTAAATCAGGGCACTCTGGACCTATCAATTTTCTAGCTCATATCCACTGTTGCCTCTGGGACAGCTGTGGGAGTCAGTGTGGTACATATGAAAAATGCATTAACCCGGAGCAAAGATAATCCTGAGTTTTTGAATGGACTATGTGACTGAAAGAGCCATAGGGGTTTGGAGGAACTTATTTAACCAGCCACTTTGTGGATCTGCTTCTACATTTGCAAAGGGGAGAGAGAAATATGTATTCAAAATATTCATGAGGACAGACAGCTCGGATTTTAAAAGCCTGGTTTACTGCCTTGCCCATAGTGGGCACTGAAGAAGAAGCTGACTTCTTGAAGAAGAAGCTGCGAGCTCCTAACCTTGCTTAAAATATCTTTTTAAAAGTGGAAGATGAATTTAATGAAATGTAAGTATTTTTAAAGAAATACTTGTCAAGATTCAAATTCAAATTATTTTGTGCATATTCATTTAAATCGATGTCTTCTGTTCCAGTTAGGTCTGTGGGAATAGCGTGCTCATATTATTAAACAGAGATCATACTTCCAACCTTGCTTAGATGTGTAATGTGTAACATCTACATGCAGAACTAGCCCATTATCTTCCGCTTGATGTTCAGACAGTCCCGGCGCCTCCAAGAAGCAGGAGCTTCGGCGAGAGAAGTGGGAGAGGAACAACGACTTGCCGGGCAGGAGCCTTTCCCGGCGCTCCGTCAGCAAGGAGAGATGGGTGGAGACCCTGGTGGTGGCCGACACGAAGATGATCGAGTATCACGGGAGTGAGAGTGTGGAGTCCTACATCCTCACCATCATGAACATGGTGTGCCAGACGTTGGGAGGGAGGAACGACGGGTGAACAGTTACTAGAAATGTCCTCTTCTCATATACAGAGTCTCTTCCTAAGTGAATTAAATGGAAATTCAGGACCAATGAGTCTTTCCCTTAAAAATGTAGGCCCTGGGCAAAAATGTGACATCATTTGCATAATTCTATCAGGTATTTAGCACGTGACTCAGTGCTTTTAGTGTGACTTTGTCTCAACCACTGTTTAAGTTGATATATAGATGATAATAGGAGGCCCAAAAAGAAAAGGTGGACCATGACTTCCTCAAGGTAGTGAGAACTGGAACGAAGTTTCACTGCAGTCCTTAATTTTAAGCTTCTTGAGACTACTGATGTGTTCTGCCTTCCCAGAGAGGGTTTCTACCCGTTCAAGATGGGAAAGGTATTCACCTGCATGACTGAAAATGAGACAGAAGCCCTGGATTCGGGAAAATGTGGAAGGAGAAAAAGGCATAAATACCTCAAACACACAGCCAGTCCATCATGCTGAGGGCCTATCTTTAAATAAATATCATAAATTAGATTGAGCTATGGGTGTATCTTACGCCTCTTTATACTATGCTAAGACTTCATGACCTATAATGTCATGCTTATTTAGTGCAGTACAGTGCCATTTTCCCCTCTGGGATAGATAGCTATCATTTGTTCATGGAAGGCTAATGGCTTTTCCGTTTCTCATTGCAGGTCACTGGGTTGTTTCATAACCCAAGCATTGGAAATGCAATTCACATTGTTGTGGTTCGGCTCATTCTACTTGAAGAAGAAGAGGTAAGGAAGGGTTTCTCCTCCACTCTTTTCTCTCATATCCTCACATTTCCTTCCTCTTTTTTTCCCTAAGCAAACTCCTGACAAACAGGGAAGGTGTTTGGAAATAGCAAATAAATGTTGGGAAGCAAAGAGAAGAAAAATATTATGTATGTGTTATTTTTGAGAGTTCATCAATATTGAGTTGGAAGTGGGAGCCTTTACAAAATATACGTAGTTGGAATCGCCTGTTACTATACCTAATAACATGAGACTAAGAAGATAGTCACAAAGAATGGTCCCCAGTGGAAACAGACTCACTCATATGAGTAGATGTTTTCCATAAAAAGACACAGAAATGCAGTTACTCTTGTGCTCTTAATGTACTGTGGCACATTAATATATGACTTTAAGGCTTGGGCATCTTGTGTGCACTTTCGCCTTCGGGGACTGCCTGTGTTCCCAGAAACTTACATATTCATATGCTGAGACTTCCGGGTAATACCTGAAGTTTGGATCTGTTCCTTGAATTCCTGATTTACACCCAGCTGTTTAGCTGGCACCTGTATGTGTCATATTCTGCATGATATGGAAAATTTAGTAAGTCCAAAATGAAATTACTGATTACTTCCTGACCATATCACCTCATTTCATTCTCTGAACCACTGTCTTATTCATCAATAAACTGTGCTACTATATATGATCAATTAAATAAGCCAGGAGTCATTTTTCATTTCTTTTGTCGTATCTTCCCAGTTCAACAGCAATGCTTCTACCTCCGCAGTACTTGCCCAACCGCTCACTACCCGCCATCTCCACGGTCATCACACTGGTTTAGGCCTTTTGTAGCTTTCCTGAGCTGCTGAGTGAACTCCCGTGTGGTTTCCCTACTTTCAGCCTTGCTCCAATAGTCCATTCTCTGTGAATGATCATTTTAACTACAGCCATAGCTGATCATCCAAAATACAAATTGAATGGCTTGGCCGCAACGAACAACCTCTAATGGCTTTCTCTTTGTGTGGGAACAAATTAAACATTTCTCACTGCAGAAACTTTCACAATTTTGCCTCTGTCCACCTATCTGATCGCTCCTTGTGTTACTCTCCAGTATTTCCTTCCCTCATACTCTCTGTATTTTGTGTGGGCCCTAGAAGTAAGGCACTTGTCAGTCACACCATCTGCGCATTTGTGGTTCCTGAGATAGCCTCCCTCATGGCTGGCACCTTCTCGTCCCTTAGCCTCTATTTAAACGTGCTGTTTCTTCAAAGAAGTCGAAGTGGACAAACCCCTCAAAAGCTGGCCCTTTTTTCTACTTCCTGTCATAAAATGATATTCCAAAATCATTTATTATGATGTGTATTGGTTTTCTCTTTTCTTGTTTATCACAACCATGGCTAGAATATGAATTCTATGAGTGTAGAAAACATGTTCTTTATTCTGTTATATCCCCCCACCTAATTCAGTGCCTGAACCATGAATAAATGAATGACATCAAGTGTACTGAATGAAGGACCCAGCTAACCTGCTGAAATACCCTTGAAATTTATAGTATAGAGTTTAATTGGCAGATGACATATATGAAGAGATACATTTGAAGAAGAACATTTAGAGCTCTCAGGAAGACTTGTGGTCAGAATGGCATGGCAGGATTTACTGTTTTCTTAATGGGAAAAATTTTCTCAATCAGAAACCACGTTAAGAAGAATCTCTAAAGGGTGGATCCATTTTCCTTCTTTCCCCTTCAGCCCCTTTCCCTACTGTTACTCAAGATGTCTGTTTTAGGTATCTTGGAATACCAGTGGGTATATAATTTTTTCTTCTTGTGAGCCTTCTGTTAAGAAAAATTTTCCAAAATGTGGAAATGAGGCAAATAAAAACTAGGTATCTTTAAATGTCTAACAGACTACCTGACTCTACGATAATGTAACTTGAACTATTATTTGTTATTTAGTCCTAGAGGTGGTTATACTAGATGTTGACATATAGAATACCAAGAAGCTGCACAAATGATCTTTGTCTAGCAGAGATAAAAATTATTTATGTTCGTGCCAGGCATGGTGGCTCACGCTTGTAATCCCAGCACTCAGGAGGCAGAGGCAGGAGGATTGCTGAGTTCGAGGCTTGCCTGGGCTACATAGTGAGCTCAGAGCTAGCCTGAGCTACAAAGCGAGACCCTGTCTCAAAAAAAATTATGTATGGCGAAGAACATAACTCTATGCCTGTGGCTTCATTGTCTGGAAGAACATGAACAAATTATATCTAATTAGCAATTTTGTTCCAGCGTTATTCTCCCCCTGCTTATGTGTAATCAGTCCATGTTCCATTTGCTGAACACAGTGTCTGACACACACCTTAAAGGAAAAGAAGCTTTATTTAGCTCACAGTTTCAGCACATTCTGTCCAGAACTATCTCCAAAGGCAGAAACATCACAGTGGAACAGTACAGTGGAAGACAGAGGCTTAGTGGCAATTGGGGAACTGAGCAGACAAACAGTCTGTGAGAAAAACAGGCTAGAGAGCGTAAACAGTACCCAAGGTCACTCTTCCACACACTCCCAGACACACGTAGGAGGATGCTTTACTAACCTACTAGATATTCCTTAATATAATGAAGTTGACAAATTAGGACTAATGTTCATAGTATTGTTACATTAATTTCTCTGCCTTTGTACCAGTTTTGTCATCTTGCTTACCTTCTCATAAAAAAATTAAATAAGTCCTCAGCATATGATCACTATGTATTTGTATGAACATTGTATTTTACCCCTTTGAAAATTGTACTTTGATAACCACATACGAATGTTCTATCTTCCCTAATGGGTGAGTGCATATGCATGTGTAGCTACAGATGTGCAGAGAGATTTCACATTTTTATACCAAAGAGTGACAGTTCTTCTGCATGTAAGAAGGAAAAGCCATCATGCTCTGCAGACAGGCAGTGACCCTGGAAGAACTTGTAAATGTGGCTTCTAAGGAAGAAGCTGCTTAGAACTTCACATATCTCTATTGTCTAGAATCAGTAACATCAGGGCACATTAATCTGGCTTCTTGGCTCTAGTCCTTGTTCAGGAAAATACGATTGGCACTACCTCTCAGAGTCAATCACAATAGCATTGTTTTCTCCTCAGCCTAATCTTGCAAGCTCAAAGAGATGCAAATGATTTGCTGTAAACAGCAGAACTCTCTACCTCTCCCCTGCCACACATTATCCTCATTCAAGCTTTTATAGATTCTCCAGGTGGTAGATTTGCAAATTGACAGCGGAACTGTAATTCACAGCCTAATTTTCTCCATTCTCAGAAAGCAGTTGAATCTATCTTCACATCTTTAACTAATGAGCAGCCTAAATAGCTGCAGAAATCAATGATTCCAGCCCTTAACTAATATCAGGGTGGTAGACAGGCATAGTCAGGAAGCACTGAGTGATGCACCCGTGACTTCTTTGAGCAGAGACCTGATTCCCGTTCCATGTAAATCCTGTTTTCTGTGTCCTGGAGACTTCTAATCTAATGGCCAAATAAAAAAATCACCTGGAATTGCTATGGAAGGGATTACAGATGTCTAAGCTGGGATTCAGAGGATAAGCAGGAGCTTGCTGGTGTAGAAGGATGTTCCAAGCAGAAGGACTCACAGGAACACTGGTTTTAGTATTTACCCTAGAACTTTATGAATGAGGTGCAGTGAATAAATTTAACACTTTATGGCTTACTTAAAACCAATTGTATTCCTTTTAACTCTGTTCCGTCATTGCAGCGTGGATAATCTCAGAATGATAATCTGATCATATCAACCTTTGCACCACTTCTCCAACTTCCACCCTTCATTTAAAGCATGCAGTGGCTTTTTTATTTCCTCTCTCAGTTCATGTATGCTTCCTGCCTTGCTGTTGGGTAGCACCTGTCCTCTACTCCTCATTTCTCCTGAAACTGGTCTTCTTACTCCTTAAACTATTTTCTTTCCTGTCTTCACTTAGTTACCAGTTTACTGTTAACACCTCAGATTCCAGGTGAAGTGACCCTTCATAGGGAGTCTTCGTTGATCTCCAGTCCCCATGATATCCGATTATAGATTCTCACAAGGCTGCACTAATTCTCCTTCATTGCACATATCACTGAAGTTGTGATTTTGCATCCATTTTGATGCAGCTTCCTCCTTTAGTATGTAAGACTTCAGAGCAGTAGTTCAGTCTGGTATTGCTCACCAATTAGCCCTACTAGCATGTAATAAGACCCCAGTAAATACCTTTTTCAAAAACTGAAGAGAGTGAGTAAACTGAGACCAGCAGCGGTGAAAACAAAGGTCAACAGGAGCCCTGCCACCTCCAGGCCTTGAAGTCATGTAAAGGAACTGGATTCAGTCCTGTGGGAAATTCTTGATGACTCCAGACCAACAAATGGAATGGGGAAGAGATTAGTCAGGGCTCTGTGGAAAGGTACATGAGGCAAGGAATACTAGGGAGGTTGATGGAGGTAGGCCTCATTCGTTGGTGACTTTCTGTAAGTCTTGTCTTTTGTATTCTAATTTTGTCTGACAACTAACACTACTTCAGACTTACTTTTTGTGGTAGGGTCAAGAGGCTTCAAGGTTAAACTTGAAGAATCTGAGAGTTAGTGCCATATTAAAAGCTGTATGGATTCTCACCACATTTTAAGAATAAATTGGTAGTTGCATGCAAAACTCATGAGGCTTTTTCTCAAAGAACAGATGGCCATATTTCAGGGAAACATAAACTCATATACACAAAATTGTGATCTGGAAAGACATGTTAAGCATTAAGACACCAGAGGCCAAGAAAACACACTGGCTTTAGCTACAAGGTAATCTCCTCTTAAATCCATTCTAGCTTCTGAATTGAGATCTTGTTCTCATTTTATGACCCTATTCCCATCTTTCTCCCTTTGAGTTTTCTTCAGGACTTGGATATAACCTTGCTTCCAGCCTTTCCCCCTTTAGATCAATTCATTCAATGACTTCTCTGCCAGGGGTTGTGGTTGAGTTCAGACCCTTGTTTGCAACTGTGATGAAAGGCTTGACTTGGTAGATAGCATAAGATTATAATTGGTTCCACTACTTCTTAGTTTTTTACCTATTGGTAAATTACTACGTCTGCTTTCATTTCCTGATGTCATAAAATGAGGCCAATAGTATCTATCCCTATGGTTGCTGTGAGAATCAAATATGTGACACCTCATCCTTCAAGTATTAATACCTACCACAGTATGTGACTTGTAGAAACCACTCAATAACTGTCACTCTTGTTAGTATCAGCTGTATTCTTCTCATCACCATCCACATCATAGTCATCATCATCATCTAGTTCCCACAGCAACTCCATAGAATTGTTACTGTTTATGCACATTTTGCAAACTTCTAAATTCTTGAAAAAATGAAAACCTAATGGACAAGATTAGGATCATTAGAAGTTGTGGACTCCTTTCAGGAATAGGATGGAGGTAACAGTGCAATGAGAGTATGAGGAACTCAGGGGAACCCCAGGTGACTGCGCCATCTGGAGGTGGGTGCTGAAGATGTCAGGCTGCCTTGGAGAAGTGCCAGGTGGGCTCATAGCCTGCAACGATGATGACCTTCAAGGAAAATTTTCTCTAATTATACCAAGTGATTTAGTATTGGATTTATTTTGGAGATAAAGCCTGTTATTTTAGAAACTCAGACTGGTGGTTCTCAACTCCGTTCTTCCAGGGGATGTGTAGGTCTGTATAAACCTACATTACTGGTCTTTTAAGATAAATGTCAAAAAAGCAGCAAATAAATGATAGCCACACATTTTTTTGTTTAACTCGAATATATTTTCCTCCAGTAGTCAGATGAATTGTTCGTGCGGGTGTACATGGAGAGTTTCCAGATTTTACTTCTTTAGTCCTTGCTTCATTTTTTTTTTCATTAACTTTCACTCAATAGCAGAAGCTTGACTAGCGAGCATGGTCAGATTGTTCAATGAATCAAAAGCTGGTTCAAGGAACTGGTTTTGCTGAAACCAGTATGAGTTTTTTTCATTATAGAGAGGGCACACAAAGACAGAGAACAATTAAAACAACAGTGATGTTCTTGCAAGACCATTTCCTATCTCAAAATAGGAGACTTCTGTGAGCTGTAGCTGATTCCCTCCGGCTCAGCTTCCTGTCCAATACATTTATGGGAACAAGGAAATGGAAAGTGAATTGGACTAGCTTGAGAGGATGAAGTGAGGGAAGAGAGAAAAAGAATGATAAAAGCAATATTTTTTTTTAAAAAGGAAATTTAAAAAACACTGAGGCCTGTTTTTGCTTAAATAATAACCAAGAGACTTGATGTGCATGCTTAGCAGAGTCCTCCCACATTTACTGCAATCTCGTTTAATCAAGTCCTTTTGCATCTGCATGTGCTTAGGTAGGGCCACGCTGTCATAACCACTCTTCAAAGTGCTTCTGTGACCTCATGCATTCCAAGAACGGAACGAACCAGTGTTTCTTGAACTTAGCTTCTTGTGAGATTTAAGAGACTGAAAGCTCTAGAAAAAAAAA
>PVIC010042461.1:0-15797 GCA_004025085.1 Thryonomys swinderianus
TCCCTCCCTCCCTCCCTCTCTCTCTCTCTTTCTTTCCTTCTATCTTTCTTTCATCCAAGGCCAAGGCCAAGGCAGTGATGCAGGAGCCTTACTGAGACTGGATTCATAATAAAATGTAGCTTTTCCCCCCAGAACAACTGCTTGTTTTGCTGTAGGAGAATCCTCAGCTAGTACCACTCTGAGCTTGGAGTCTTTCTTACCTTTCAACACTAGGTTAGGGGCTCTTTCCCCAAGGACTTCCTTTCTTCCTTTGTACTGACTTTGAGGGACACTGTAATTTTGACTCTCTCCTCTGTCCCTTCTAAATATTGGGCAGAAAGAGTCAAATAACTTAGGATTCACTATGGAAAGTGTCACCTTCATTTCCTTCCTCACCTCTCTGGTAAATTTATGTTCTCTCCTGGAGCTTGGCTTCACTTTCCTGGGTGTGAGCTCTGAAGGATGAAAGGGTATTTCAGATAGGAAATTCTTGTTAGACCAAAGGAATATAGTGAGAAAGGAGAAAGGTATCAATTTGAAGTTTAATCTCATTTGACTTTTGTTTTAGGAAAATTTGTTTTGTTTCATTTTTGCATCTTTTTATTGTCAGTACATACAAGAACTTACTCTGAAAGCTACTGCATAAACTCATTTGGCCTTAGCAATACTAACCCAGGACAAAAGTCCCATAGATGTCATTGTCTGATACAGTAGGGTACGAGGAGGGCAGCAGGATCAGGGAATGAAAGGTGTCCTGGACGTCAAGGAGGAAAGGTGGCAGAGGAGCCAAGGGAAACTGGGGAGTGTCAAAGATGAACATCAATGTGTTGCTGTTTTTCAGTGTTCAATCATTTGTGGGAGTCACACCTTGAGTGGACACTTCCCCTTTCTACCTTTTTACTATCTTGTATTTCAACAAAGGAAAGAGGATGAGCACTTAGTTCCATCATAACCATATATTCTATTTCAGTGTAATTCCAGAAATATGCATGATTCTTTCTTCTGCTTCTAACTTGACAAGTGTGATCTACAAATCTCTAAAGAATTCTGCTCTGCTAAATATTCAAGAGGGTGTCTGACAGAAAGAAGGAAAATTAGACAGAGATAAAAAGAGCCAGGCGAGAGGAAAAAAAAAAGTACAGTTCGTTGAAATTTACAAAATAAGAAGGACATTGACACATAAAAAAGATTTTATTGGATCTTACTGGAAAAAACAAATCTACAATATCAATATTAACTTATCATTTCTGTGTAAATCTATTATTTCTGGAAAAAAGATAAATCAGTTTATGACAGCATGATTTAACATTCCTTTTAATTTATTCTATCAAAAACATTTTTTTGGGTTATTTGGAGAAAGTATTCACATTCTTAGTGAGAGGAAAACCCCACCTCTTTTTTCATGGTGTGATGATTCTAGTCCAAATGCAATGAGTTTCTGGAAATGGCAAGTGAGACACTTGTTGCCATGGTGATTGTTAATAGTTCTGACTCAGATATAGTGTTGCTATAGCAACGGCATTGAAACCCTTGGGAGGTGGTGCAGTCTTTCTTTTTTTTTTTTAATCAGCAGAAAGAGGTTAGGAAGAACCATTTTAGTAGCTTTTTGCTGCACTGCAGTGACGAAGCTTTCAAGGCTATTTCATCCAGATGAAAGATTGTCCTGTTCTTGCACTGATGAAGCAGATATGTTACGCTGCAGTATAAATACAGTCCCATATATCATAGCTGTGAGCACATTATCTGCTTTTTAATTAATTCCAATTTTTTGACTGTAATGTTTTTAATAACACAGGTAGTCTCAATTGAATATCTTGAAGGATCTTTAATGTCATTGACAATACAAGAAAACCAAAGATCAAAGACAACATAGGCCTAAGTCATTGTAATGTATATTGGTTCAGTTTAGGTACATTTCTGCAAGGATTGGGCAGATGACTAAGAACCTGTAAAAATAGCTTATTTAGTTAGCTATATATATAGCAGCTAGCAAGGAAATGGCCTGATACACCATGATTGGACATATTATTAAGAAATAAAATTATAGATACTTTGGACTTTCTCAGACAACATGGAATGCAGTCTCTCTCTACTAAGCTCCTGGATTTTGAGGAACTTAGCATGTAAAATAACCAGCTTTTCTCTAAAACCCTAGTTTCTGATGGTTAATGGGTTAGAAATTCCAAGTTCCAGTTGGTCATTTTAAATTCACAGACCTTCTGTGATAGGTAGCCACTAAGCAATCAAACAATTCTTCTGTCCCTTTTCTCTACAAAAAGTTCTAGATCAGTGTTTTCTTTTGCTGTGCAGGAGCTTTTTAAAAGGATAAGATCCTATTTGTTGATTTCTTTTGGTTCTCATGCTATAGAGGTTTTGTTCATAAAGTCTTTCCCTAATCCATTGTCTCCAAGACTTCTACCTAACCTGTTTGGCAGAAGATTTAATGTTTCTGTTTTACTATTTAGGTCTCTGATCCACTTTGATTTTAATTTAGTACACAGTGAGAGAGTTAGGTCTAAGTTTAGCCTTTGGGAGGTTAAAGCCATTTTTCCAGCACCATTTATTAAAATGATATCTTTCCTCCATTTAGGATATTTGGCTGCTTTGTCAATGATGAGGTGGCATAGTATATCTGAAGTTGATTCTGGATCTTCTAATCTATTCCACTGATTCTCAGGTTTGTTACTTTGCCAGCACCATACCACTTTTATCACAGTGGCTTTGTAGCATAGTTTCAAATTGGGGATTGTGATAACCCCAACCATGTCCTTGTTGTCTAGAACTGCTTTTGCCATTCTAGGTCTCTTGTGGTTTGAAATGAATTTTGGATTATTTTCTCTAGATCTGTGAACCATACTGTTGGGATTTCTGCACAGCAAAAGAAACCACCAGCAGAGAGAAAAGACAATAGAAAAATTGGGAAAAAAATTTTACCAGCAGTTTCTCAGACAAAGCGCTACTATCTAGAATATACAAAGAGTTTAAAAAATCAGCCCCCCCCAGTTTAAAGCCCCCCCAATTAAAAATGGGCATCTGAAATAAACCAACACTTTTCAGAGGAAGAAATAAAAGCATCTAAGAAACATATGAAGAAATGTTCAACCTCACTAGTCATTCAAGAGATGCAGATGAAAACAACACTGAGATTCCATTTCACTCCACAAAGAATTGCTGCTGTTTTGAAACTAACCAGGAACAAATGCTGGTAAGGTGGTGGAGAAAAAGGAACCCTTCTCTGCTGTTGGTGGGAATGTAGACTAGTAAACCACTATGGAGATCAGTATGGAGATTCCTCAAAAATCTAGGATTAGAGATTCCATTTGACCTCCTATTCCTTTCCTAGGTATGTACATGAAAGAATTAAAATATTAATATCACAGCAACATATGTGTACCCATGTTCATAGCAGCTCAGTTTGTGATAGCATAATCTTGGAAACAACCCAAGTGCCCATCAACTGGAGACTGGATAAAGATGTGTTTTTTCCTATAAAATGGAGTATTACTCTGCAGTAAAGAATGATGTTTGAGTCATTTATATTCAAATGGATGTACCTTCAGGACATACTTGTAAGTGAAATAACTAGGTCATAGATGTGTAAATATCATATCTTTTCTCTGGTATGAGAAACTGAAGATGTAAATGAGCTCTAGAATATATGGTAGATATTGTGAAATAGAACATATCCAAAGGGAAATGATGTGTAGGGATAAGGAACAAGGGGAAGAAAAAATATAATGGTAATTAAAAAAGGGAAACAAAGCTTATGCATATAGGGGTTTATAGGGTGGGTGGGAAAATTAAGAATTAAAATGTATTTTACACTGGTACAAATTCTCAATATTGAGTGTGATCATAATGTGTATATATAATGTACCAATAAAGATTCAAATTTTTTAAAAAAGTTCTAGATCAAGGGATCATATAGGAATTCTACATTTCACATTCTCTTTGTGGGGAACTCAAAACCCTTCCATTCTTCTCCTTTCCAATAAAAACTCTTGGAACCTCCTCCTTTTTGTTCATAACATCATTCTTAAACATTGTGATATCTGGAGCTCAGGTTGTGCAGAATAAACTGTTTCAGTGGCCTTTAGAAGATCTGTTTAGATGGGCTGGGTTTGGTTCTCTAGAGTGTATGAAGAAAGCCTAGTGCATAGAAGGTCCTCAGTGAATATTGTGAGGATATGAAATGCCTTATCAGACACTAGGCAGTGGAATTCATATTTCTTTAAGATTTTCATCTATTATGCAACATCTTTACTGCATTCTGTTGTATTCAGAAATGAGTGTGTTAAACAGGTTATGTTCTTAAAAAGATGATACATTATGTCAGTTCTCAATATGAGGTTTCCAGTATCTGGGCTTTCCAGATCCTTCAGGTTTTCATTTCAGTCATGTGGAGCAGCTGGAATGGAATTTAATGCAGCTTCTCTTTATGGCTCTTTGAATCTGGCCATTAAACAGAGCAGCTGGGTAAAATGTTGTCACTGCTAAGTAGTTCGGAGGGGACAGCACCACTGACCAAACTCAGAGCATGGATTCTCTCACACTGATTCCCTTCTCAACTGGCTCAATTTTGTTTCCTCATATCTTGAGGACAATAACATCTTGTTCTTTCCACATGGCTCTGGATCTACTATGGTGGTTTTATTTCCTAAGAATCTAGTAAAAATCTCAGTTAAATAAAAGTAAATTAATTATTTCCTTCAACAATTTACCTTTTGATTGGATTCCTTTTCCTGTAGCATCCAGTTAACAGGAAAAGAAGCACAGGTGCTAAAGGGAAAGGTTGGTGTTAATTGGAGCATTATCTTGTGGGTGGGAAGAAACAGCATGTAGAGAAGTTCTCAGTCATAAGAAGCTTTGAAATTCTTTTACTACACACCATTGAAACAACTGTTTTTGATTTTTATTTTTTAATTGAATTCTTTATTGGTACATTTTATATACATCTCACAATCACACACATTGGGGAATTTGTACCAGTATATGACACCAAGTTAATTTTTTTTTTTGCTTTTTGAGACAGGGTCTCGCTTTGTAGTTCAGGCTGGCCCTGAGCTCACTATGGTGCCCAGGCAAGCCGCCGCGAACTCAGCAATCCTCCCGTCCCTGCCTCCCGAGTGCTGGGATGACAGGCGTGAGCCACCACGTCCGGCATTGTGGTATGCGGTGTTGATTGTTGGTGGGCATGTCTCCACGCCCAGCATTATGTGTGGTTTCCGGGGATCGAACTCAGGGCCTTGCGCTTGCGAGGCAGGCGCTGGAACCACTGAGCTAACCCTCCGGCCCGACACCAAGTTAATTTTCATTTTTAGCCACATCCCCACCCACCCACACCTCCCCAGCCCCTATATACATGCTCTTCTATTTTCTTTCAGAATCCTATTTAGTCCTTCCCCTCATTACGCTCCCACACCAAATTTCCTTTGGAAATTTCCCATTCTACAAAAATTGTCATTATTTTCTAGAGCTCATTTACATCTACAGGTGCTCATATCAAAGAAAAGATCTGGTATTTGCCTATCGGTGATCTATTTATTTCACTTATTAGTGTGTTCTCCAGGTGTATCTATTTGTACATAAATGAATGAATCTTGTCATTCTTTACAGCAGAACAATACTCCATTTAAAAAATCCACATCTTCTTTATCCAGTCTCCAGTTGATGCGCATTTGGGTTGAAACAGCTGTTTTTTTATTCCTGTTTAAAGGACTAGACCAGATTTTGTATATATAGTAAATATTTGTAAAAATAGTAAATGTTTGTGGAATGAGTCATCTTTTTCTGGAATCTATAAGCTTTTTGCATGGATTGATGATTCCAGAAAATAGTCTTAGTTTTCTTGCTTCTTAGCATTCCCTGCACAGCTAGAAACTGTATCAAAATATTGGCTCTATGCAAATGAAATATCTATCCTCCATTAGGCCAGTAGAAAATTTTTCCTTTAAATAAAAGTCCTTTTGCAGACAGCCTACCAAGTTGGTCCCCATGTTATTAGGTTGTGCTTTAAATGTTTGAGAATAACTGAAACCCCTTTGTTCATAGCTTAAAATTTTATAGCTCTTTGTTATTTCATAATCACTTTCTAAAAATTTCAGGGACTTGGTATTAGGGTGCTCTCTCTATCTCTTCCCCCCTTCCTTCTTCTTTCCCTGCTTTCTTGTCCTTCTTTCTCCTTTTTCCTTTCATTTCCCTTTCTCTCTTTTTCTTCAAGTGAAAAGTTTATTGCAAATAAATTTTCAAATGAGCTTCCTGTTAAATGGTATTTTAAAAACAGTACTTGACAGTGGTTCCTCACAAACTTCCACCTTATCTCCTATTTTAGTTACTTTTGTCATTGCTGAGGCAAAATATCTGACACCCAAAGTTAAAGGAGAAAAGGTTTATATGCCTCACAGTTTGTAGAGGTTTCAGTCCATAGTTGGCTGGCTCCAAGGCAGGGGGACATGGCAGAGGGACATCACAGAACAGAAAGAGTTCATGGTAAGGAGAAGGCAGCAAGTAATAGCAATAACTTTCTTTACGTCCCTTATATCTTATCCAGGTTACTCCCTCTTTGGGCAGTAACACACCTAGGGTGAGACCAATTTAACTCTAGCATCACCATAAATCAATTATAGCATCAGATCCTTGAATCTAGTGGCACACAATCTAGATCCAGCTACTTTAGAAAAGCCCCACTTATGACCTCATGACATGCCTTTGGAGTTACATTTGGACATAAGCCATAACATCTTCCTACAAAAATGCCCTACCTGTGAATGCCAGAAAAAGATGAAAATTTACATTGGCAATAAAAATAATGAGTGGCAATCAGCTTATTGCTGAGATTGAGGCACTCTCTATTAATTATAAAAAATTTGGAATTAAGTCAAAAGATAAAATTAATGACTTATTGCTGGGCATGGCGGCTCATGCCTGTAATCCTAGCACTCAGGAGGCAGAGACAGGAGGATTGCTGAATTCAAGGCTTGCCTGGGCTACACAGTGAGCTCAGGGCCAGCCTGAACTACAAAGCAAGACCCTGTCTAAAAAAAAAAAAATAATAATAATGACTTACTTTGATTATGTTCAATTGAAAGTATTTAAGCCTCCACCTCATGGGTGACTAAAGCAAGCAAGCCCTTTCAGTCAGAATCTTTTGCAGCCCATCTGTTGCTGGGCTCTGGGGTTCTGGAGTGCTCCTTCTAGAGATGTTTTCTTGTAGCCAAACCTCTCTCTCTCCCTCTCTCTCTCCCCCCTCCCCCCTTCAGCCCCTCCCTCCCCCCTTCTCTCTCTCCTGGCCGACAAAAAAGAGGCCAGGCCCTTCAAGAAACCATAGCAACCCACAGACACAGGTGACTTAGGCGACGCAGGTGATGTAGGTGACGAGGGTGATGTAGGTGATGCGGGTGACGTAAGTGACGCAGGTGATGCAGACCAATCATACATTGCTAAATGCTGCTTCCGCCCTTGCATCCAATCATATCCTGCTGTAAACACTGTGCCCGCCCTTTCATGCAATCACATCTCAAGGCACCCTATGTGAATGCCCGGTAACTTCCGTAAAAATGGTAGTTAATAAAGAAGCTCCGTTAACAATGCGGTGGCCTGGTTGCTGAATTTCTTGTCATGGTTCACCTTCCCAAGGCCGTGGATTACGGAGACAGCATGATAACCGGACCAGGCAGGATTACATTTTCTATGTTCTTGCTGTTCTAAACAAAGAATTGGCCAAGTTAAGTGACAAAGGGAACAAGGCTTTACATTTATTAAAGATAGGAAGAGAAATATGTTCTGCAGAGGGGATGTGAACCAACTGGAAGTAGGAAAAGAAATACACTCTGCAAAGTGCAGAGTGGGCCACTGGAGAGAGGATATTAATGGCAACTGTCTTTTTTGTCTTCTGCTCCTCAGGCTGACATCAGATCTAGGCCATCCTATCAAAACCTGCTTGAGTTCTTAGGAGAAAAATAGAAGATAGCACCTTCTGAGTGATTCCGGGGTGCAGAGTTTGTAACTGTTTTTCTCCACATATCCTGAATCTCTGTGATTGACTGTCATGCCCATTTGACCATTTGGCTGGCTATACTCTTATCTTCTGCATCACTCCCACCCTGTTCTTTCCAATCGCACCTCTCTGTCTTCTAATGCTTTTCTTTCCTTCACTTATAATCAAGATCACTCATTTAAAAAGTATATTTAATGTAGTAAAAATGATCAGATCATATAAAATTAACTACTTCCATCATTTTCAAGTGTATATTTCAATAGTGTTGTTTTGTGGTTTATATCTGTGTCTTTTCAAAGCCTCATACACTCACACATGGGACTTTAGGTTAGTGACTGGATGATGTGTGAGTGATACTGGATCATGGATGCATCACACTGGAATAGCCCACTGATTAGTTTAGCACAGTTCAGGGTATGGATGATGACCATACTAACAAGGAAAGACACACCCTTATGTGTAAGTGGCATCAACCAGTAGGCTTGTATCTTGGATGGAATAAATAGGGAAAGAAGGAAGGCTCTGTGTTTCCTGTTTGCCACTGCCTGATCTATTTTTCCTTGCCACTCCCATCTAATTTGCTGCCCTGTCTTGCAGTCAGCCAACTGTGGAATAAAATCCATGCAAACTGTGAGCTAAAATAAACCTTTCCTCCTTTAGTTTGTGATGTCTGGGCATTTTTTTCCAACAAAAAGAAAGTAACTAAGATAAGTAGATCCACATTGTTGTGAGATCTCTTTTTACATCCACTTAAAAACCTGTAATACCAGAAAAGAAGGAATAAATAAGGATGCATAGGAGTCTGGGTGTGGAGTATTGTGTTACAGCATAAGTATAGTTTCTTTCTGTCTTTAATAAATAATTTGAATTCACCGGGCTTGGTGGCCCAAGCCTGTAATCCCAGGACTCTGGAGGCAGAAGCAGGAGGATTTCTGAGTTCAAGGCTTGCCTGAGCTACATAGTGAGCTCAAGGCCAGCCTGAACTACAAAGCAAGACCCTGTCTCAAAAAAAAAAATTGAGTTTATTGGTACATTTTAGGAATACAAGTGTAAGTATAGTTTCTACATGCAAAATAGGAAGAAAAGACACAAGACTAGTGCTTGTCACAGTATATACGGACTACTCTATCTTTAGAAAGTATCTGAAAGGCAGGAAATGGCTTTCAACTATCAACTCCATAGAAATTTATTGAAATCTAGGTGAGGCAGTTGTAGACATCAATCCAAATTAGTTACATATCTGGGACTAGAATTCATTCAGTGCGAGCAGTACAGGGAAAGTGACTCAATATGCTGACCATGAAGATACACAGAATAAGTAACATGAAATTATTGTGAAAACTATAAACAAAGAGCATACGTTGAAAATGACGTAGCAAGAGCCAGAAGAAAATTTTAGAACACAGACTTTCCAAAGAGGATATGAGAATACTCTTAGGAAAGAGGTGTTGAAATTTAGAAGCAGTATACGACAGGAGACAAAGATGAATGAGATGACACATTCTATGTGTTTAACACTGTGCTCAGCCCTGCAGACTTGCATAAATCCCTTAAACCTAAAAAGCTGCTGACACAATAAAAATGAGTAGGAATGAAGAGAGCATGCACTTGCATATCAAGGGCCTGCGTAAATCATGCAGATAGTTTGCTCCGAACAGTCAAGAAGAAGAAATGTCACTGTTGCCCAGAATTCCCAGAGAGCGCTGAGAAGTTTGTCTCAGAAGGAAACAATGAATAGAATGCAAAAAAGGGACAGGGGCTTGAACAGATGCTTTCATTTGTTTTGGAAAAATGGCTTCCTCTTCAAACTATCTCCCGTAATCTCATCCTCACAATCTGTCTCATTTGTTAACACTTCAGAATCTGACACTACTTTCAGCCTATTATTTTTTGAGTTTCTTTTGACCTTTAAGATCAGGTTTGATTTACTTATCTTTCTCCTGCTCATGGATTCCTTTTAGGGAAGACTACTGAACATCAAATGTCTCAAGGATGCATGAATTTTTCTAAGCACCTGGATCAGGCATTTTTCAGGCCATCCCCTCCCTTAATACATTTGTGAGGTAGTTAGGGTTGATGATGATGAATCCACTTCACAGAAAATGAGGGACTTTCTCAGGCTTTCCTTCTCTAGTGCAAGAAAATGAGTGGAGTTGATTCTAGCTTTTCTTTCTTTCTTTTTTTTTTTTTTGGTAGTACCGGGGATCGAACTTGGGCTCTGTGCTTTCGAGGTAGATGTGGTACCGTTTGAGCTTAATCTCTGGCCCTAGCTTTCTTTTTTGATAGCTCAGGTGACTGAACAACAAGAGCAAAGTTAGTGACTTAGTGAGATCCTGTCTCAAAGTGAAAAGCACAGTAAATAAAGAATATATATCAGTGACAAGGCCCTACTTTCAAAACCTAATATTGAAGGAAAATGAGTAGGGAAAATAAAGATGGTAGAAATAGGTAAGCACAAATATTTGATGTAATTTTTCCAAAAGATGAAGGGTGAATATTTGAAGGCACTGAGAAAAGACTTGACTCTTCCTCCTAAGATGTGTCTATTCCAACTATTTATTCAGCTTTGTAGAGGATGCCAATAGTAGATGGCACTTTTTGAAAAAGAGAGGATGAAGGCACATGATCTATAAATCTAGCAGGAAAGTTAGTTTAAACAGGTGTTGGGACCATTAAGTATGGAGAATCAGAAATATGAACTATGCTGTATAAAATTTAGCAATTTAATATAGCCAAATAAAAGAGCAAAATAATCAAAGACTAAAGCAAGTAGAAAATTGAAAAAGATAGTGATCCAGCAAGTGCATAAAATCAGTAAGATACATTTCAAAAAAGAGAATGTTATCTACCCAGAACAGTGATTCAGGTTTTTATGGCAACTGACAGTCAAATATAATATAATATTCACTTTCAAGGAGGATAGGGCACACGTTGTTGCTGACCATGGCTTACATATGGCAAGAGCAGCTACATCTCATTGATGGAACTGTTATGAGAGAGCAGAATGACTAGAAGGATGGTTGGTGATAGAAAGTTGCCACATAAAAATATTGTTATGGTTTTGATCTAGAATGTCTTCTAAGTGTCTTCATATTAAGAGATACATTTTAAGCATTAAGTATTGATAGAACTGTGGAATAACCTTTTGAAAATGCAGTAACAGTGGCTATGGGGCTGGCACAAGTTCTCAAGAAGGCTGTATATATAGTGAATTGGTGTCAAACATATGGTACTATTCTCCCATAGCTAGAATTCATAATTCTGGAAATCAAGAGGTAGAAGTATAAATGGTGCCACTAACCATTACCCTTAGTAACCTACTAGAGAAGTTTTTGATTTTTGTTCTTTTTTTTTTTTTTTTTTTGAGACAGGGTCTCGCTTTGTAGTTCAGGCTGGCTCTGAGCTCACTATGTAGACCGGCACGCCTCGGACTCAGCAATCCTCCTGTCTCTGCCTCCCAAGTGCTGGGATTACAAGTGTGAGCCACCACGCCTGACAATGTTTGTCTGCTTTTGAGACAAGGTCTCGCTTTGTAGTTCAGGCTAGTCCTGAACTCTCTGTGTAGCCCAGGCAAGCCTTAAACTAAGCAATCCTCCTGCCTCCAAGTGTTGGGATTACAGGCATGAGCCACCACGCCTGGCACTTGATTTTTGTTCTTGCAAATTTATGCTCTGCTGACCTAGAAGTTTTAGTTCCAGAGTATGGAAGGTTTGCACAGGGGGGTGCAATGATTTCACTGGAAGCTAAGACATTCCTCTGGTCACTTTAGGATCTTTATGCCTCTGAGTCAACAAGCTGGAAAATGAGTTAAAGTGTTGGAGAGGCAATAGACTACTAGACAGAAGTTGTTCTCCTATCCCACAGTGAAGATACAGAAGATCTCATAGGGTGTCCTTTAGTATTACTGCACCCTGTTATTAAGGTCATTGGGATTCTGTAACATACCAGTCTTGGTAAGGTAACAAAGGGGCTGGAAGCTTCACCTTCCTGGTGGCTTACCCCACCAGGCAAAGAGCAAAGACCTACTGAGGTGCTTGCTGAAGGCCAAAGGAATACAGAATGACAGGAGAAGAAGGTACTTATAAATATACACTATGATTATGTGACCAGCTGCAGAAATGAGGACTATAGCTGTCATGAATATTTCTTTTCCATTTTGTTAATATGATTGTGCTTATATACACCTATATTAAACATATACATATATTTTTCTTTATAGCATAATGCTGATTGACTATTATTGATATCTAAGCATTGTTAAATCTACTTTATAATATTTAAATTTTGGAACATCAGGAGAAGAGTAAGCATCACCTCAAGAAAATCTTTACTTTCTATCCTGCAGAAGGAATTAGTGTGTTGTTTGCACAGAGAATATGTGTGTAATGTTAGGTGTAATTTATGCTTTTATTAGAGATTGAGTATGGCTTAAGACACGTGTGAGTAATAAGGGGAAAGAATAAATATGATTTAAAAAGAAAAAGAAAGCCTAAAAATATAGGGGGTGGAGTATTGTAGGGTGGGTAGGGATTTGGGTAAAAATGAGAACTCATGTCATATACTAGTACAAATTCTCCAATGTTGAGTGTGATTGTGAGGTGTACATAAATTGTACCAATAAAGAATTCAATAAAAAAAGAAGATGTGTGTGGCTGTAAAGTTCACAGGAGTAGATTGTGACTGTTAATCATGATATCTTGATTTGAATGAATTAATCAATACTGAGCAGCTTAGTGAAGCACAGTTCTGGGTGTGTCTGTGAATGACTGACATGGAGGCCAGCAAACTGAGGGGAAAGATTCACTCTGGCTGGGGAGGGGGCACCAGCACATAGGCTTCCAGCTTAGACAGGGAAAAAATGGAACACAAAAGGAACTGTGACCATTTTGAAGAGCCTCCGTTTTCCTGAGTTGGTGTGTCCTTCATTGCCATCACCTTTGGACACTGGTCTTAGGTCTCCGGTTTCCCCAGTCTCAGGAAAGATGCTTCCTTGAACCTTGGACTGGTGCTGCATCCTGTTTCTTTTTGTTTTGTGCCTTCTATCTCTCTGGGTTGAGCAGCAATTGGTCCTTCAGGTCTTCAGCATGCAGTTGACCATTGTGGACTCTCCGACCTTTGAATAGGTTAGATGGAGGGGACATTTTAGATCTAAATCATAACACATACTCATTAGATTAAACTGGCTTAACAGTCTGATGCAAAATTTACCAATTTATTTCATGTGCTAATATGAGGTGGTTCTTGTACTTTCTTGATGCATAACCTTTGGCTGGTTAAGTACATTTTTAATTGGTTCAGTCTAAAGTCTTTTCCTGTGTTTAATGATTTCCAGTTTAAAGAGTAATTTTGTGTTCTTTATATTCTGTGTGCTTACTCACATATTTGCTATTTTTGTTTAATCCACAATTTTTCTAATTCTCTTGGCCACTGCTTACCATTTGTAAGGCATGTGAGAAGGACTTTCAAGTAGGAGTGTAAGAGTGGGCAGTGGTCTCGTGTGAAGAAACACAACTATTCATCACCTGTGTGGACTTACAGAGCTGAACTTGGTCACATTTTCAGGGAGGACTGTTAAAAATAATATGTGTTTTAGTTTTGTTTTGTTTTACCTAGAGAATTACTATTCAAGCTGTAGGAACTCACATTATTGAGAGCATTTCAGACTTGGAGAGAACCAGGCTGCTGGATGAGCCTGACTTTTCAGGCTTATCTCATATTCCACCTTGCATGACCTGTTTGCTTCCAGAAATCTAATTCTCAACTCTAAAAGTGCTGGAGAACCTCTCATTATTTTAATGTGTTTTGGATATACATAATAAAATGTCTGATTTTCTTCCTTTCCTTTTCATTTAATTAACACTAATTGACAGTCACTGTTGAGCGGTTGATTCTCTGCCCTGCAGCCTCCAATTCTGTCCAATTTCTAAACCTTTAGTGGTGACGGACATGCTACCTGAAAAGTAGACCTGGGTCCATCTTCTTGAGGACAGTTGCAATTAAAGTTGAGTTAGGCATTTTATCTATACTTACAGATACGACATACTTATGTAAGATAATTACATTGACTGCTTTATCTCCCTAACTTGATGTACAATAAACCACTGTGTACTAATAAGCTTAGCTTTTCTTATCATACTTAAGATATTAATATTGAGTTTTTCACAGGAGCTGTTTTGAAGCAGAGCAGGGTGTTGTGTGGTCTGGGTTTCAGTATGATGCACAGACTGAATGTACTTCCTCATTGACAAATCACTTAGGTTTTACTTTATTTGTAAATGATGTTGCTTACACTACATCAAGAGCTGCCAATAATTGGCTTATAACTCTTCAGGGGTAATATTTTTAAAAGTAAAATCTTGATTCTCATATAATGTACAATGAACATATCAAAGAATTTTAATTCAATTAATGAAGATATTAGTGAAATGTGACTAGTTCTCAAAATAATTTAAACAGCACAAACATATAGACAAAAAGAACAAATTTAAAAACACATATAAAATAGTCAATATTTGGGGGTTAGATTTCTCCAGCATCATATCATTTATCTTTGTACAAAAATCATTTGCATTACTGTAAATGTACTCTTACATATGGAGGCACAAAATAATTCAAAGACATTAGAAGATATAGCTTTCTTTTTTTTTTTTTTTTTTTTGTGGTACCTGGGGTCGAACTCAGGCCCTCGTGCTTCCAAGGTAGGTGTGGTACCACTTGAACTAAATCCCTGGCCTAGGATATAGCTTTCTTTGAATGAAATAATCTGGAATTAGATGTTTTACAGTATAGCCAATAATCTTCTCTTGTGCATTTCAAAAGTCTTTACAATTTTTCTGACATAAATTGGAGTCTTGTCTTTCAAACAAAGTGTTCTATGACTTCTTGAGACAATACATACAAGAGAAAGAGTTGTTCTGGCTGAAATGAATATAGGAACTGAGTAAGTTATATTCTTACCCCTTTTCTTGAATTAGACATTGTGGTACACATTTGCAGTCTCAGCACTCTGAGAAGCCAAGGCAGGAAGATCACAAGTTTGAGCCCAGCCTGGGCAATTTGGTGACTGAAGGGAGACCCTGATTACAAACAGACAAATACATGAACAAACAAAATACCTACCTGGCAGGGGAGATACCATGACCACAAATTAACAAACAAACAGACAGAGGGCATATTGTGTTGCTCAGTGTGAAGGGCCTGAGTTTAAACTCCAGGACTGAAGAGTGAGGCAATGGGCCAGAAATCTTTGGATTTATGTAAACCATGGTTTAGAAACCATTATATCATGTCTATAACTCCATGACTGGCCTTGTTTCTGAATTTGGTTTAATAGCTGTTTTCCCCACACATTGCACCCATAATGTTACCTATTTCCCAGCAATTGTGTGTGTGTGTGTGTGCATACACCCCCCCCCACACACACAAGCTTTTTGACCTATCAGAAAACAAAGGTATCTCTTCCAGGATACCTATATAAAGTGTTTTCCACTCAAGTAAATTGCTACCCAAATGACCTCGGAGTAGTCTTGGAAATAATATCTGAATTTATCGTTGAATTTTAGTCTGATGTAATCTTTATCAGTATTGCATTCAGTTTATTTTCTTGGTCTTGAAAAACAAGGCCATATTTTAAAAATGCCTCTGGGCACATATACCAAGATATCTATAAATTCTGAAATCATGTTTCTCTGTTTTTTATTTATATTTCAGATTATATGAATAGTGAAAGGCTTTTGTCATTTGAAGACTGTGAAGAGTTTCCTTCACAAATGGGGCACCTATTGTCATATTGTAGACTGTGTAGTAGTCTTGCCTCAGTTGT
>PVIC010042462.1:0-15795 GCA_004025085.1 Thryonomys swinderianus
TCTTCTTTATCCACTCTCCAGTTGATGGACATTTGGGTTGTTTCCAAGATTGAGCTATCACGAACTGAGCTGCTATGAACAAGGGTGTACATCTGTCTTTCCAATGTGAGTTTTTAAATTCTTTTGGGTATATTCCTAGCAGGGGTATAGCAGGGTCAAATGGGACCCGTAGTCCTAGTTTTCTGGGAAATCTCCACACGGATCTCCACAATGGTTGCACAAGTCTGCAATCCCACCAACAGTGTAGAAGAGTTCCTTTCTCCCCACAGCCGCGCCTGCATTTATCGTTGGTTGACTTTGTGATCACAGCCATTCTTTGTGGAGTGAGGTGGAATCTCAATGTTGTTTTCATTTGCATCTCTTGAATGACCAGAGATGTTGAGCATTTCTTCATATGTTTCTTGGCTGCTTTGATTTCTGCCTCTGAGAAGTGTCTGTTCATTTCAGTTGCCCATTTTTGAATTTGGTCTTTAAACTTGGGGAGGCTGATCTGTTTGAGTTCTTTATATATTGTCAATAATAGCCCTTTGTCTGATACACAGCTAGTAAAGATTTTTTCCCATGTTGTTGGTTGTCTTCTAGCAGTTAGGCCCTCATTTTAAAGTGTGCTTATTGGGCAGGGGACGTAGCTGTTCTACAGATTGGGAAGGATTATGCCAATGAGAAAAGGGAACCCAATAGACTGACTTCCTTGAGTGGTTGAGAGAATGGGTCTAGCAAAAAAGATGGAGGTGGTGATCTTGGAGTGTGGATATCTGTCTAGAAAAGACAAGGAAAGGTACAGTTACGGGCACACATATGGGTAGGGTCTGCTTGTGGTGTCAGGGAATGTGACGATTCTCTTCTGATTACTGATTGGTTCTCTTGGTTCAGTGAAAGAGAAGAAAAGCTTATCAACTAAGAATAGAGACATTTAGGCTTTATCCTCTATGGTTTTATCCTTTAGTAGATAGGGAACCATGGAAATATTTTGAGCTGGAGTATAATGTAATCTTCCCAATTTACAGAACATTTCCATCATGACATTTTATTTCTGGTGCTATAAAAATACTCCACTGACTCTAGTTCAACCCCCTTTTCCCCACCCCACAAAGCTCAGTATTCAGCATTCCTGTCTCATATATAGTTGGTCCCTGCTATGGCTGGTATCCAGATGTTCCTCAAAGCCTCATGCGCTCATAGGTGGGGCTTTTCAAAGGTGGCTGTTCTAGGCATTATTCTAGTTCCTTTATGTACATTAGCTTGTTTCCTCCTCTAGGAAAAAGACCCTGAAATAGATGTAACTTATTTTCTTATTTATTTATTTTTTTACATAAGTAGACTTTGTTTTACTTTTGCAGTGCTGGGCATTGAACTCAGGACTTTGTACATGCCAAGCAAATACTGTCATTGAGCTATAGTAGACCCTGGGCATGGGTGGCACTATTCAAACGTTTGTAGTCTGGATGGGATAAAAGGGAAAGGGAGGCTCACTGGTGCTGCTTATTGTTTCTTTTTGCTCACCTTGCCATGAACTGTTTCTTCTCTTCAGTAGTCCTCTGCCATGTGGTCCTGCCTTGGAGCCAGCCAACTATGGACTGAAGTCTATAAACTGAGCTGAAATAAACCTTTTCTCTTCTAACTTGTGGGTGTTGGGTATTTTGTACCAGCAAGGAGAGAAGTAGCTAAGGCAGTCCCTTCTTGGTATTTTATTGAGACTCCAAAAAATGATACTCTAAAGTGACGGCCTCAGGAACAAAGTTTCTCTTTGATCTTCTGTCCTCTTACCACCTGCTTCCCTTTCCTCCCACAAGAAAAACCACAGAAACTAGAATTTCTCTTCCCCAAAGCAAGTCATAGAAATCAGAACAATCTTCCCCAAAATAACCCATAAAGCCTAACATTTTACTCTGGTCTCTTCCCTTTCTATCTTGGCTTGGAAAATAAAGAATTATCTGACTTAGCTGGTTTCATGGTGAATCATAAGACTTTTATTTCAGACAGGTTCCTATCCTATACCTGGAGAGAAGGAATGCTGTGTAGGGCAAGAAGAAACTGCATGGCAGGCTTTGCTGGATTTCCTCATTCAGCCTATTTTCTTTAGCTCCTACCCTTTCTGTCCAATCATATTTTATATATCTTAATTAACCTCAGTGTGGAAATGGAAGTTTACCCCAGGTTTTTGGATCTTTAATCTGAAGACAAGTCCTGTGTCAAAGAGAGCTGTGATCAAATAAATGTATTCTGTTTTATTCTTGCTGGATTTTTTTTTTTTTTTTGAGACAGGGTCTCACTTTGTAGTTCAGGCTGGCTCTGAGCTCATTATGTAGCCCAGGCAAACCTTGAACCCCACAATCCTCCTGCCTCTGCCACTGCCTCCTGAGTGCTGGGATTACAGGCGTGAGCCACCACACCCGGCACTGTGGTATGTGGTATTGATGGCTGATGGGCATGAGTCACCATGCCCAGCATGGTATGTGGTTACCGGGGATCAAACTCAGGACCTTGCGCTTGTGAGGCAGGCACCAGAAACACTGAGCTAAATCTCCGGCCCATTGCTGACTTGTTTTTGGTATAGGAGTCCCATCTATAATTCTCTTTTTTGATGAATAGAATGAATAGGAGGGAATGATCCACTCTCCCACCCTCTGCAGTATCATTTAGTCTTATGGCTTTAAGCCCACCTTTTAGTGTATGCTGACATCTCTTAACATTATATCCCTACCCATTCTGCCATGGAGGACGTCACTCTCCTGTTACTTTGGGTTTGGCATGTTGGCTAGGAGCGAGGGAAGGGCGATTTCAGGTTTTCTACTAGGTTTTCTTCACCAAACAAAAACTTAGCGTGGATTTTTGCCAAGATGTGTGTTCCAGTGCTATTTCTGGAGACTAGTGAAATGAACACTGAAATGAACCTGCAGAACCAGTGGACCCACTGTAAGTTGGATGTCACTTATTGCTTCACTTCCTATTCTGCCTCCCTCTACAGGAGGACCCATGATTGTGTTTTGGGTCTCTTGAGTATCAATTTCAAGTGGGACACACATCCAGTGCTTCTTGAACTATCTAACTTTTCTTTCTAGTGTGCCGGTTCTGGAATTTGCAGCCACAGGTCTCTCAGGCTGGAAGGATCTGCGTTATGTACACTTGGCATTTCTTGCAAGATCCTTCCTTTTACTCAGTTGACTTCGAGTTGAAACACTAGCCCAGGTTCAGAAGTTTGCGGAGGGACCATGACTTTTTTTTTTTTTTGAGACTGGGTCTCGCTTTGTAGTTCGGGCTGGCTCTGAGCTCACTATGTAGCCCAGGCAAGCCTCGAACTCAGCAATCCTCCTGTCTCTGCCTCCCAAGTGCTGGGATTACAGGCATGAGCCACCATGCCCAGCAAGGGACCATGACTTTTTACTGAGACTGCCTCTGAGTTCCTGCTCATCCATCTTTGGTTTCTTTGTGTTGTATATTTCATCCTTGTTGACTGTTCATCTGTTCTGCTCCAGAGAGTCTGCTCTCTATAAACCATTTCTAGTACTCTGGCTGGGCTTCCCTAGTTGTCCTTCTGACTTGCCGCTTATTATAATAACAGTATACCTTTTTTTTTTTTTGAGACAGAGTCTCACTTTGTAGTTCAGGCTGGCCCTGAGCTCACTATGTAGCCTAGGCAAGCTTGGAACTCAGCAATCCACCTGCCTCTGCCTCCTGAGTGCTGGGATTACAGGCGTGAGCCACCACGCCTGGCAATAACAGTATACTTTTGCAGCTAAGCTCTTCTGCCTCTTTCTGGGCCCTCATAGGCCCATAGCTGAGAATGACCTCTGTTGTGCAACATTTCCTACTGTCTGTGTAAGCCCTGCCCGCAGAGCCAGTCCACCACTGAATTTACTTGTTTTGGTCCATTTGTGAGGTCACAATAAATACCTGTGACTATGTAACTTCTAAAATGCAGAAGTTTATCTCTTATAATTCCAGTGGCTGAGAAAGCCAAGATTAGGGCGCACACACAGGTCTGGCTACCTGATGACCCTCTGATGGGAGGCCTGCCACCACATCCCCTCAGGGTAGAAAATGGAAGGGCAAGCTGGCTGAACATAAACCCGGTGTAGCTCTCACAGCCTGATCAGCTCACCTCAGTGTGTACTGTCACCCTGCCAGCACCTGAATTTTGGAGGGAACACATTCAAACCAGTAGTCACCATGGTGGACACACCACCAGTGCTTTGGCGAAAGAGGTCTCCATTAGGAATGGCTCTTTCATGACACACAGTCCTCTGACTTTACATAGTGTGTCATTGGCCTTACAAGGTATACCTTTAATACCATGGCCATTTCTCTGAGCTTTTGAATTCTTTCTTCTTCTTTCTTACATATGTCTCCCTAACTGTGGGCTTTCACTCTGTCACAGCTTGGCAGAGTGAATTCCTTTAGTATCCCACAATGGCCCATGAACTGAATGTGTACTAGTCCCAAGTGTGTGGCACAATTGAGAGGCAGTAGAACTTTTAAGAGGTATGGGCTAATGGAAGGAAGTTAGGGTATTGAGAATGGCCTTTGGAGGAGATATTGGGACCCTGGCTTTCTCTCTCTGCTTCCTGGAGGCCATGAGGTAGAGCCCTCACTCACATGCCAGGCCAAAGGTTGGGACCAAGTGAGTTTGGACCAAGAGCTCTCAAGTCATGAGGAAAAATAAACTTTTTTCCTTATTAAGGTGATTTATCTGAGGTATTTGTCATAGTGAGAGAAAACTGCCTACTACATACTTTTTCTTGCATTTAGATGCAATCTGAGTAGCACATTGGCAATACTTGCTGTTGTGTTCTCCTGGGTATTAAAGACTTTATTTTGCCCCAAGTTGATAAACTCTGGCCTTCCATATCTAATCATATGCTCTAATCTCCTAACTACAGATATAGTCTCCTGGCTCTTGCCAGCACATGCTGGCTTGGACTTGTGCTTTCTTTGTAAATGCTCATTTCCTTCCTTATCAGGCCCAGCAGGACCCTGTATGAGTTGTTCTGTAACTTAACCCTTATCCTTGGAACCAGAAGATTCTGTAGAGATTGATTTTTTTTTTTTTTGAGACAGAGTCTTACTGTGTAGTTCAGGCTGGCCCTGAGCTCATTATTGTAGCCCAGGCAAGCCTCGAACTCAGCAATCCCCCTGCTCTGCCTCCCAAGTGCTGGGATCACAAGTGTGAGTCACCACGCCCATATTGTTGCATGTGGTTACTGGGGATGGAACCAGGGACCTTGCTAGGCAGGCACCAGAAACACTGAGCTAAATCTCTGGCCCCACAGAAATTGATCTTGATGTGGGCAAGGATATTTTGCAGTTGGCAAAACCCACTAAGTATCAGTTACCCTTGGAGTGAGCCAAGATCTATCTTCCAGAGAACACTGAAGCTTTTAAATATAAATAGTACATATAATTAGAGCTCCTTCTGAGATTGTTTTGGGCAGTAATGACAAAATTCTTTTTTAAATCCACAGGCTATGGAGGGCATTTTTCTGGAGTAGGTTGTTTTTTTTGTTGTTGTTTTTTGTTTTTACCTGTTGTTTCCTTGTTTCCATTTTCTGTATCCATTTGTTTTCACAGTGTGAATGCTATGATTTCCTGTCATCATTTACTTTTTACTATTTATTAGAAATGAATAGCTTCTGAACCTTACTGAAGGCCAAGTATATTGTGAGAATTGATATCTGTTTCTACTCACTAGCAAATTGGTAGTAATCACCTAATAAGAGTGGAAAAGTACTTGGCTGTTTGTTCTTCCCAAATTCTCTGAGATTGGTGCTCAAGTTACTTCATGCTCTAGCTCCTTAATTGCATCCCTCAGAATAGCTGGTCCCAAGATACAAAAGGGTTATGCTCCCAAAATGTGCTTGAAAATCAGTTTTAAGATTCAAGTCCCTTTTTTCCACAAAACAATGTAATAGTTGCAAATTGAATAAACCAACTGCATTTCTCCCCCCAGTGAAAATTCAACCTATTCAACAGTGTAGCTGAACTAGGGTTGGCAAATAGGACTCTTTTACAGGGCATCCTCCTCATCTGTTCTCTGTAATGTGGTCTTTCTTAAGTATAGCTCTCGTCCTGTGACTCACAATTTAAACCCTCACCCTAGAGCCATATATTGAATTAGGTCTTGATTTTATTCCCTAGGTCTTTCTATTATATTAATGTCTTTTCTCCATCCTCACTGTCATGATCTCAGTCTAGAATGCGATCCACATGGGCAAACTCTGTGCAAGACCTCCCAGGAGTTCTCTCAACTTCTGTCAACCTTACCTTCCAATGTGTATTCCGTTCTGCTGTCAGACTGTAATATGTCACAGGAATTTCTAGTCTTTTCAAACCCATTTTTAAAACCTGATTTACTTCCCTGTTAGCTCTTATACTTCTGTACATCGTATTTTCTTTATTTGGAATTTTCTGAGAAATTCTTTTTTTTTTTTTTTTGCTTTTTGGAGACAGGGTCTCGCTTTGTAGTTCAGGCTGGCCCTGAGCTCACTATGGCGCCCAGGCAAGCCGCCACGAACTCAGCAATCCTCCTGTCCTGTCTCTGCCTCCCGAGTGCTGGGATTACAGGCGTGAGCCACCACGCCCAGCATTATATGTGGTAACTGGGGATCGAACTCAGTTCCTTGCGCTTGCGAGGCAGGCGCCGGAACCACTGAGCTAACCCTCCGGCCCTCTGAGAAATTCTTGATCAGAATCAAGTGCTACCTTCTCTAGGAAGTCTTTCTCAACAGTCAGAGAGTCACTCCTTCCTCAGTTCTTTTGTAGCGCTTTTATTTTGGTGTTGAAAGTTGAAAACAGGGCCTCTTATTTACTAGCAAGTCCTTCACTACTGAGCAACATCCCCTCTTTTTTTTGTATCAGGGATCAAACTTGGGACCTTGTGCTTACAAAGCGGGTGCCAGAACCACTGAGCTAAATCCCTGGCATCCCTACCTCCTTTTAATTCTTAAGACAGGGTCCCACTAAGTGTGCAGGCTGGTTTCAAGCTTGTGATGCTCCTGCCTAGCCCCTGAAGTCGCTGGGATCACAGCCATGCACCACCACACTGGCTGTGGCATTATTGTTTATGGTACTGGGGATTGAATCCTTGCACATGCCAGGCAAGTGTTCCAGCACCCCTAGCTCTTACACTTTTGTTATTGCTGATGGCTAATCCATGGAAGTAACTGACAATCAATTCCCATGTCCTTCTCCAGAGAGCTCACTCTAGACAAATCCCAAACTAGTAACTACCAACTACTATGAGAGGCATTTGATACAAGCAGGTTTGGGGTGCTATCAATCCAACCACAAAAAAATAAGTAACTTTTACTCTACTAGGAGACCTGGAAGTAATTAAACAGGAGGTACTGTTTCAGTTGACACATAAAGGATGACTGGAGTATTCCAAAAAGAAAGGACATCACAAGTACTTGCAAAAGCATACAAGGATGGGAAAGGTCAACATGTTTGGAGAATAAAAAAAATCTCTGTATAGGTCACAGCAAAGTGTGTGTAATAAAGCACTGAAAAATCAGACAGATCATCAAAGGCCTCATCAACCCAGGTAGGTACTTTCCACTTTATTTTATACAGATATATATTATAAAGCTAAGGATTCTGGGTCATTCATCTTGAATCACCTCTAATATCTAGCACCATGCCTGGCATATAGTGGGCCTTCCATTTTTATTTCTTTTCTTTTTCTTGTTTTGGTGCCAGGGATTGAACTTGGGACCTTATGGTTGATCCAGGTGTCACAACCACTAGGCTAAATCCCTGGCCCTCCATTTTTTTTTTTTTTTTTTTTTGAGACAGGGTCTCGCTTTATAGTTCAGGCTGGCCCTGAGCTTACTATGTAGCCCAGGCAAGCCTCAAACTCAGCAATCCTCCTGCCTCTGCCTCCCGAGTGCTGGGATTACAGGCGTAAGCCACCATGCCCGGCACTGTGGTATGTGGTATTGATTGCTGGTGAGCGTGAGTCACCATGCCCAGCATTGTATGTGGTTACCGGGGATCAAACTCAGGACTTTGTGTTTGTGAGGCAGGCGCCGGAATCACTGAGCTAAATCTCCAGCCCTTACATGATTTTTTTTTTCAGTACTAGGAATCAAACTCAGGACCCTGTGTTTATGAGGCAGTTGTAGGCCCACTGAGCTAAATCCCTGGCCTCTTCTTAAATGAACAATTTGTTTTGTTTGTCTTAAATGAACAATTTTTTTGAACAATTTTTGTCATCTCTAAGTGACAAAGCCTGAGAAAATATAGGTAAAGTTAAAAGCTAAGTCTGACAACATTTGCAATTAAACTTCTTGTATTGCCTTACATTTTCTTCTATTATTTTATACTAAAACAAATCCAGATACACAAGAAAATGGGCTGTTACCTTCCCCTTTTAACTTTATGGATTTGTATGATTTAAACATTTAAAAAATTGGGCTGAAATACTTTTCTAATTTAAATAGTTTGTGTTTTGCTCATTTATAAAAGAAAATAGAGGCCTATAGAGAGAAGCTGGAAAAATGATTCTTCATTAACTACATTCCCTTTGAGATTTACTGCACAGTAAATTAGTTAATTGCAAACCTTCTAGCAATGTTTTACTCCATTATAGATTACTTTGCAAGGGCAAATTTGATTTTTCCCTCTCAAACAATGAGTGGTTTATTTTAAAGTAGGTGAAAGGTAAGTAGAGGGGGGAAAAGGCCCAGCTTTGCAGATGTATAGTTTAAAGTTTGCCAAGTACTTAGTGAAGGGTTATGCTCTCTTCAAACGGTTGGAAAGTACAACGTAACCTGAGAAGCCAGAGGTCTTGTTTCTCTAAGCTCTCTCTCAGTCCCCTGGAAACTATGGGCAGCAGGAAGAACTCAGAGGTTACATCCCTTAGTGCAGAGCAGATGTACCCAACACTTGCAAGTGCTTAATGAAGTGCAAGTGCTTCATTATATTTTGCAAATGGTTTACAATGCTTGTCCTTGGGTAAGAGTTTTATGTTCCCTGGTGAGTCTAAGAGGCTGTGTTCTAAGTTATTATATTGCTCAAGTCAAGCAGTGACCCAAAGCCAATGATGGTATGCAGAGTTACCATTTCTTGGTAGGTTGAATATTTATTTTTTACAATTTTATGTACATATAAAAGTAAGGCAGTTTAAATATTTGTGAAGTAAAAGTTGATATTTCACGTGACTTGTCAATTGCTAGTCAAACCCTTACACATTTTCCTTTTTGGGTGGGACTTGCAGTCCCAGCGGGAGAGTTCCTTGAGTTTGAACAGCTCCTATGAGTACTCCACTTCAGACACCAGGTTTTCTGAAATAGGGTGCAGTGTGTGGGTGGCTCCATAGTGACTTCTGGAGAATGTGATCTGCTCCACCCTGCCCGACGTCTAGGACAGAGAACAGCCTTTGCCAGGGACCACGGGTGGGGGTGGGGGGTTCCACTGTCCCAACAGGGACCTGCCTGAAGAATGTGACTCCCTGCGGACTGTGTGGGCTGCAATGGAAGAAGTTCACCTGAGATTCTGGGAGAAATGCTTCATCTACCGAGCTACATCTCTGAGGACCAAAGCCAGGTACGAAGTCTCATCCATTCTGTTCAAACAGTTGAATCCAACACAGGAATGAACCTGTTTGCTGTTCTAAATCCCTTACATTATAGAGAAAAGGAGGCTTTTTCTTTATTCTGAGTGTAGGTTTTAATAAAACGTGGACTAGAAAGGAAAACAGAAGTATAGAGATCTTGACAGGAGAGGGGAAGAGAAAAGGTTGTTTTAAAGAGCATGTATATGTGGGGGGTGGGGAGGTGTGGGTGGGTGGGGATATGGGTAAAAATGAGAATTGACTGTGTCATATATCGGTACAAATTCCCCAATGTTATGTGTGATTGTGAGATGTATATAAATTGTACCAATAAAGAATTCAATTAAAAAAACAATAATAGTAAATAATCTCACCATGTAGAGAGGAAAAGGTCACTGCCTAAACCCAGGCCGAGTGCAAATGTTTCTTTCACTTTTCTCTCTGCAGAACTAGGCACTGATCCCAGGGCCTTAGAGCTCTACCACTTAAAGCTTTACCCCAGTCCTTTTTAGGTTTTGTTTTGAGAATGTCTTCCTTAGCTGGCCAGGATGGTCTGACACTTGTGATCCTCCTGCCTTGGCCTGGGAAGTGCTGGGAGTACAGCGCACACCGCTGCACTTTTACTTTTCTGTTTCTTGTTTGTTTGTTTGTTTGTTTATTTTTTGAGACAGGGTCTCAGTCTGTAGTCCAGCCTGGCCTTGAACCCATGATGATCCCTCTCCCTCAGCCTTCTGAGAACTGGGATCACAGGTGTGCACCCCCACAGCGGGTTTAAAGGATTCACTTTTAATAGAGGTCATGCACTGTTCTGACTGAATGCCTCCTAGAGAAAGAACAATTCGATTTTTAATTAGAGAGGAAAATAAAAAACCAATAACGAGAAATACATCATCATTTTCCCAGTGGTTTTGATTTCAAAGTAGAACTAGAACACAAGTATAAAATTAAGCATAATTTTCTATCAAGAAGTCACTGTAAACTCAGGAGATTGGGACATTAACATCTGTTGCCACCAAGAATCCATCTCGGGCATATTTCAAGAGAGCTGTCCGGGTCCTCTTGTGGGAGAGGTGAGCTCTGTGGAGAGTACTCACACCAGTGGGCCGTTGGCCAGGATGTATCTGAGGCCCTTCCCTGCCTTGCTTGGGCCTATTAGGGTTCTATGTGTGCAGAGACTGCTATAGGATGTCGCAGCATTTTCTGGGAGGGAGGACCTTGGTGGCCTTCAGTGGAGGAGGCACAACCCTTGCTGGCCAAGGTTCAAGCCAGGAAGCACGAGGCCCTATTGCTTTTGCTGCAATATGAAAACCGCAGTTGTCTGACCTTTTCTCTTATTTCCTATTTTGTACAGCTCCTACACAAGTGCATGTTGCTAACTGCTTTTTCTCCTGATGATTTACTCCCAGTTTATTACAACAGGGTCAGTTTTGGTGGGTGGTGCTGGGCACTGAACCCCAGGGCTCATGAATGCTCAGCACACACTCCCTCACTAGCAAAACTAGATTTAATTGTTGAATGTTCAGAGGAAGGTTCCTCAGTGTTGGGGATCAGACCCAGGATCCTGAATATATAAAACCAGTGCTCTACACTCTGCAGTCATGGTTTTCATATATAAACATGTATATATATACATACATATGTATATATATATTTTTTTTTTTTTTTTGGAGACAGGGTCTTGCTTTGTAGTTCAGGCTGGCCCTGAGCTCACTATGTAGCCCAGGCAAGCCTGGAACTCAGCAATCCCCCTGTCTCTGCCTCCTGAGTGCTGGGATTATAGGTGTGAGCCACCACGCCTGGCACTATGGTATGTAGTAGTGATTGCTGGTGGGTGTGAGTCACCACACCTATTACTGTTGTTTGTCATTACTGGGGATTGAACTAGGAACCATGCGTTTGCTAGGCAGGAGCCAGAACCACTGAGCTAAATCTCCAGCCCAGTTTTCATATTTTTTAATGATTTTTTAAAAAAATCAAACGGAGAATAACAGTTCATGACATGTAAAAATTGTATTAACTTAGTGTGATGGCACATCTCAAAACTTTAGGAGGCAGAGACAGAAGGATTGCAAATTTGAGCCCAGCACGGGCAATCCAGCAATTCATAAGATCCAATCTCAAAATAAAAAGAGGGCTGGAGATATAGCTCATTGCAAAGGCTCTGGAATCAATCCCCAGTGCTGTGGTACAAACAAGCAAAACTGCATTACATTCAAATTTCAGTATTCACAAATATTAAGTTTTATTAGGACACAGCCACTTATGTATTATCTACAGTTGCTTTCAACCCAGAATGGAAGAATTGAATAATTGCCACAGTTCATTTGGCCCACAGAGCCTAAAATATTTACGATTTGGTCCTTCATAAAAAGTTTACCAGCCCCTGCTGGAGAGGACTTGTTTCCAAAGTGTGTTCTATAAAATAGTCTCATCAAGTGTTCTGCATAAAAAGTCCTTCCACAGTCAAAGGAGTTTCTCAGAGGCCACGGATATCACTGTCGACATTAGAGGATCGAATAAATCCTACTTCACTCTCTCTAGGCAGCTTTAAAGACTTGCCCTCAGAACAAGCTCTCTCTGCCTTCTCTTCGCATAGGCCTCCTCCGTGCCCGCAGGACTGAGAGCAGCTTTAACCTGCGGCAGGACTTCCTTACAGGTGGAAGGTATTTCAAGCAAGGTCTGACATGCTTCCACAGGACGCATCAGATTTCTAAGGAATGTCAGAAATCACTTCGGCCAGCAATCTCAATTTACAGATTGCAAGATGGAGGCTGATACTGGCTTGTAACCTACTATTATTTCTTCTTTCTGGAGAGGTTTTTTTCTTGGTTCTCCATGTATCTAATCCTTCGTCTCTGTCAGGTACAGTATTTGCTTAGACTCAGCTCCCCTGAGAAATGAGCCTTCTGACCACGCCACAGAAAACTGAAACCAGCGGGGGACAATGGTGCCCCTGTCATCCCAGCTACTTAGCCAACAGGATTTCTTGAGCCCAGGAGCTCAAGGCTAGTCTGGGCAGGTCTTGAAACAGCAGGACATTGTCACACAAAAACCCCCCTCAAAACTCAAAACAAAAAAACCTGTCAAAACCAAAAATTGCAATACCCCTTTCTAAATAAGGTCATATCTTGCAACTTCAGGTCCACATGACTTCTGGGAGTTACTAGCCAGCATTCTACATAAAGTTATGATGGTAGGTATGAATTGCTGGCATAGCCTGTCATGTCAGAAAAATAGATCTTTTCATCGAGAAGTCAAAATGAAATTACATACAAATCACCAGACTCTTTTTGGAAAGTATACTATGCAATGGGCATACCTTTTCTGCCTTGTACTTCTTTATATGTGTTTCATGTGTGTGTCGTGGGCATTTCATTTTATAACCGAGTTAATCCTAGTAAACTTGGTGAGAAGTAATATTCCTCTGTCCTGTGAGAAAGAATCTTAGGAGAAATTGAAGTGCCCTATCAGGAGCCTCTTGGGGTACCGGTGGGGCTCACCTGGCCCTTTCTGGAACTGCCAGTGGCCAGCTCTCCCGCAGCTGACTGGTGCCTGGATGTGCCTCGATCCTGGCCTGTCAGACCCTCTCCTGAAACAGTCTCAGAGGACTGACGATATGGCTCAGTGCTTGAGGATTTGGGTCTCATCCTCAACATTACCAGAAAAAAGGAAAAAGTAAGAAAAAAGAGGAACAAGCAAAGAATTCAAATTCTGAACTACAGAAGGAGGAGAAATTCATTTGTGCTCTGTCAAAACTGGTTCCAGTCATTTTCTGCAACCCTCAAACACCTTAATTGGCAAAATTCCCAAGATTTCAATATGTTAAACCCAGCTCACGAAGAAGAATATACAAATTATAGACATCTTTCATTTACTCTCTACTTAAAATCCTGTCCACTTGATTTCTCTAATGTTGGAATCACTGTTGAACAGCACAAACCCGATTTAAAGCAGTATGTGGGGTGGGGTGTCTTCTAAGGGAAGGACTGGGCCTTCAAAGGGCGGACCCACGGGTTCCATGCCCAGGGATGGCCCAGCTAACAGGGCACAGGAGGCTCCCATGCTAGCATTTGCTCACTTCTACAGGTTCCTTTGTGTATCTGTTATTTGGCTTTTAAAAAAATCTGTGGCACAGACTTGGGAAAGACAAACAGGACAGAAGCTAAAATGATGAGTTTTTATAGCACAAGTTTATACTGTGGAATTGTTTGATATTTTCCCTTTTTGGAACCAAGAAATTAAAAAACAGAAAGCCACCTAAGACTTTTCCCCCCTCTTAACATGTGTTTTAAAAAGTATTTGTCACTGCATTTTGGCTTATTCATGTTGTCTAATGTTCTTTGATGGTGTTGTTTCTAGTAAGACAGAATTAAAGGCAGTTTGTGCTTTGACCACAGACTTCTTTCTGGGCCTGTAGGCTGAAGGGAAGGAAGAGTAGAGGACCTGAGAAAGTGTTGCATGGGGTGAGGAGTGGATTCTCTTCCTGATCCCGGTGCTCTTGAGACTCTGCTGTCCCAAGCATTTCTTGGGCTCCCGCCTAGTCCAGCTCAGCCAGTCTGTCTCGCAGCATTTCCTTTCCAATAAAATCTCTGTATTTAAAAATGATCTTTGGAAGCCGGGCGTGGTGGCTCACGCCTGTAATCCCAGCACTTGGGAGGCAGAGACAGGAGGATTGTTGAGTTTGAGGCTTGCCTGGGCTACATAGTGAGCTCAGGGCCAGCCTGAACTATAAAGCGAGACCCTGTCTCAAAAAAAAAAAAATGATCTTTAGATACTGAAGAGAAAGGTATGGGTCACTCTGCCCAAGGCATCGCCCAGCCTTTGTGACCATTGTGCCTATGATATTAATGAATATTTTATATAGATTTAAGAGAAGCACTCAGATTAGAATTTCATTATAACCACAGGAGCATTCATGTCTATTTGAAAAAGTGAGATTGTTGTAGCTATCACAAAATGGTGGTATGGAGCCTCCCAATTTGTTTTGGGTGTAAAGATTGATGACGCTTTGGCCCCAAGAGGGCATGAATGGCTTATTAGTCACATGTGAGGCTTTCTGGAGAGAACAGGTCCAAGAGTGGTTAGAGAGGAGCAGAAGGAGCCTGGTTCTGCCTGGACTCGGTGGGGTCCAGGGTGGAGTCCTCGGGGCAGAGTACACAATTGGGTGTACACAGGGTTGATCGACTTGCACAGATGTGGGGCAGGAGAGGGAACAGGCGGGTCCCAGTGGTCATCAGCAAGCATCAAAAACGGAGCCAGACTCCATAATGAGATTTTCAAATCTCGTGTTTGGGTTGGGGAAGGAGCTCAGAAGTAGAGCATTTGCTCATCATGTAGAAAGCCCTGGGTTCAGTCCCTAGAACCTCAAAAAAAAAAAAAAAACCCACAAAAAACAAAAGCAAGGGGCTGGGGATTTAGTTCAAGTGGAACCACATCAACCTGGGATGCATAAGGGCCTGAATTTGATTCCCAGTACTGCAAAATAAATAAATAAATAAATAAATAAATAAATAAATAAATAAATAAATAAATAAATAAATAAATAAATAAATAAATGAAAAATTTAAAAAACTTAAAAAAGCAAAACACCCCAAAAACTAGGACTGTAATCCCAGCACTCTGGGAGACCAAGGAAAAAGAATCTTCAGTCTGAACCCAGCTTGGGTGACTTAGTGACTTAGCAAGAACTCCTTATAAAAAATAGAAAAGGGCGGGGCGTGGTGGCTCACGCCTGTAATCCCAGCACTCGGGAGGCAGAGGCAGGAGGACTGCTGAGTTCGAGGCTTGCCTGGGCTACATAGTGAGCTCAGAGCCAGCCTGAACTACAAAGCGAGACCTTGCCTCAAAAAGGTCTCCCTCTGAAGACCCTGAGTTCAGTCCCAAGAATCACAAAAAGCAAAATGAAAGGCCAAAGTGTTTACATTGCAATTTATTACTTTATGGTACTTAGTAGCAACACAAAAACACTTAAACACGTTTTTTTGTTTCTTTGTTTTTTTGTTTTTTTTTGAGACAGGGTCTCGCTTTGTAGTTCAGGCTGGTCCTCAGCTCACTATGTAGCCCAGGCAAGCCTCGAACTCAGCAATCCTCCTGCCTCTGCCTCCCAAGTGCTGGGATTACAGGCGTGAGCCACTACGTCCGGCTTAAACACGTTTTTATCAACTAGTTTACACTCTTAGAAATTTTAACTGAAAAGAAGGAAAGTACCTGAGGTTGTGTAAGGTAGATTAAAGCACCCTACAAAA